>JASDQU010585618.1:31606-65430 GCA_032191745.1 Picea mariana | reverse complement strand
CACAAGATATCATCCATCATCCTCATGAAAGTTGCTGGATCATTTTTCAAACCAAAGGGCATGACCAACCATTCAAAAAGACCTTCTTTTGACTTGAAGGTGGTCTTCCATACATATTTCTGTTCTATGGGGACTTGGTGGTAGCCAGAATTTAGACCAATATTACTGAATTATTTCCCCCCCTTGAGTTGATTAAGGAGATTGTCGATTCTGGGAATTGGGTACCGGTTCCTGACTGTGATTTTATTTAGGGCCCGGTAATCAATGCAGAGTCGCCAGGTCCCATCTTTCTTCTGCACCAACACGATTGGGATCCCACAAGGCGATGAAATGGGATGGATGTGCTCCTTGTGGAGTAGTTCTTGGATCGGTTGCTTTATCTCCTCATTCTCTAACATAGAGTGGCGATATATTGTCCCATTGGGAAGCAGTGCACTGGGGGTCAGATCAATGGGTCATTTGACCTGACAATGCAGAGGTACCTCGGTATGTGGGGAGAAGATGTATTTGTATTCTTCCATGACCTTGTCCACTTGATTCTGCTATGTGGAGAGGTCAGACATGGAGGCCTTTGATGTGAAGACAATATTTCTCTCATTATGAGAGCAAATCACGTTGAAAACAAACTCCCTGGTCTGAGAGATGACCTTCCTGGATTGCTTGTAAGAGATCAAGGAAATAACACTAGGTGTGACTTCCTCAGGTATCCTATATAATTTCCTGTTGAAAGTAATAATAACACTGTGAGGCCTAGACTCATATACAACATAAAGTTTCCATAAATACTCTTGGCCCCAAAAAACATTACACACTTTGAAAGGAGCGACATCACACAATACCTCATCTTTGAATGGCTTGATGTCGTATGACAAGCGACACTATTGGATGACGCGGAGATCACTTCCTTGGTGGAGCCATCCAATGGTGTAGGGATGCAGGTGCAACATTGTCGATAGGGCTAGCTGATTGATGACCTCTTCTGATATGAGGTTCTTCTGGATACTGCTATCAACGATAAAGTGCAACAGGGTGCCTTTTACCCACATCTGCGGGTGAAAGAGGTGCTCACCTTTTTCTGGCTCATCTGGTTCACTGGGCTGGAACTTGGTGGTAGCAATGGTGGCACTGGGTTCCACATCAATGATCCGTATCCACTTTTATGGTTTTGAATTAGATTCAGAAACTACATATGATTCAAAGGATTTCACCTCAACCACCAACGTTTGCTTGGAACGGAAATCAACAGTGTTATGCCATGGACTCTTATGGAAGTCACACCATTTCCCAGTATCTTTCTTTGTCTTTCTGATGTCCTTCTTTGCTTGCAGCCTAGACTAATTGTCTTGAGGTTGTCTATCTTTTCTCTATCCTTTGTTTTATGGGTTGGGGCTTCCCTTTACTTGCTTCTAATGTGAGGGGTTCCGAGGCCCAAATTTCCGCATCTTTTTTTAAGCTTTTGCTCGATTTTGATGGCATATTAGTAGGCCACGCCTAAGAATGAGATGTCCAAATACTCCATTTGATCCTGTCCACCATGATACTTGAAAACCATATGTCCCTCAGAATATTTGATACCCATCTTGGTGCACAAGGTATGGAATATATTTGTGAACTCTAGCACTGCTTGGTCTCTCTCTTGCCACAGTGTGGTCCATTTCATATATAGGTCGTCATAACTTTCGACATGGTAGTATTGTTCCTTGATAGCATCCCTAAAGGATTCCCAGGTGACCGCGACTATAAATAATGAGGGTCCTCTATTTCCTTCTGCTCATAGAAAGTCTCCCACCAATCTTTGACACGGGTAACGACTTTGAGGAGCGCAAACGTAATACTTTCTCTATTCGAAAAGTTATGGAAAGAAAAATACCCTTCTAGAAGATTCAACCATTTATCTACAACATATGCATCTATTTGACCTTCAAATATGGGAATATCAAATTTTATTTGTACCTTGAAGGGGACAGTGCCTTCGTTCTAGGAACATGTGTCGCTTGTTGGTAGCTGGCGAAGGATTTGCACAAAACTATCCATCATTTTGTTCCTTTTTTGTGTGAGGGATTCCCCAAGCAACATTTTGAAAGGATCTCCTGTCCCGTCATCTTTATTTTATCCAACTGTGAGAGGTCACTTGGGCATGAAAGATATTTTTTCCTCATGAGAAAAAAGCTTGAGATCCAACTCTTTGTACCCTGACCTTGTCGTGGACATGCATTAGGAATGACAAGGAGTAGACCGCTCTGATACCACTGATCCAGATTCTATGAGAAGAACAAAAATGAATACACATTATTATTATTCTTAACACAAAGACACAAGAATAACAAAGATACACTAAAACTGGTTTCTTTTCAATAATAAAATGTGTTGAAACTGTAAAATGTAGTGGAAAACAAGCTTGCTATATTGGTGTTGGCTTATCTCTGAGAAGAGATGTGATTGTTGCACTCATTCAAAAGAATATGGTTACAATGAGGATCTCCAAGATTTTTTAACAATAAAAAAGAATTCCAAAACCATAGACATCCAAAAACCTAACTCTAGGAGATGAAGCACCAAAAGTCACGTGGGCCCCGTTGGGGTAAACTAGTACATCAACTTCCCAGGGTCATAACTTTTGCATACAATCTTTGTTTTAGGTGAAAAATAGAACGTTGGAAAGCTCTATCCCAGGAATACACATGTTCCCATCAAAATTTGACTCTGAAAACATCCTGACTATGGAGAGACTTAAAAATGTTGTTCAGGGCCTTAAAATGACCCTGGAAGTCAGGGACCCAAAAACCAGGAAAAAACTGCCAAATTGGAAAACTGCCAAAATGAGCCAATTGGAATAGGTGGGAAGCTAGAGACATACACATGGATCAACCCTCCCCCCTTAGGAATAAATTTTCTCCATTTCATTGAGTGCCCCCATGAGATGAGGAAAGTTTTGCTGAATTTGGCCTCGACTGAGCCACTTGCCTTGGTGCATGAGTTGACCTGCTTTGACAACTCGATAAAGCTTGGGAATTTACTAGAGAGTTCCCTTGACCTGTGTGTCCATAATACGATCACTTCATTCCTATTGCATGCAATTAGGGTTGATCTCTGTTGGTGTCAACTATTCGACTATCTCTGAGGTGTCCAATAATGGTGGGAAGTATGGCCCAAGGAGATCCACATTGAACACTGGGTGCAGGCCAAGGAAACGAGGAATGTTGAGCTCAAAATAATTGTCTCCCACAACCTTGATGATTATGTAATGTCCATAGTGAAGTGGGCGAAGCTTCTATTGGGGCTCGGTAAGGCGTTCTTTCTTCAAGTGTAACCACACTTTGTCTCCCACTTGAAACTTATATGGCACCCGATGTTGATCATGGCACTACTTGTACTTGGAATTGGACTTCTATAACATATCCTAAACCTGTTTGTAGATGTGATGGATCCGCTCAATGAAACAGAAGGCTTTGCCAACTTCAGTTGGAGTAGGTTATGAATTGGCCAGGGTGGTTGCAAGAGGTAATGCAAAATCCATGGGACCTAATGGTTGGAACCCCAACCTGACCTAAAAGGGGTTGTGGCCAGTGGAGCTATGTAGGGATCTATCGTAGCTAAGTTGAACATAGGGAAGACTCTCATCCCATGTGAGGGGGTTCTTGGAATTTTACATGTGTAGGATATTCATGATCATCCGATTGACGACCTCATTTTGGCCATATGTATGGGGTTGGAAGGCAGTGGATTTGGTGAGCTTGGTGTCTAGGAATGACTAGAGGCTCGACCAGAATGTGTTGAGGAACTGACTGTCTTGATATGAGACAATGGTTTGTGGGATTCCAAAATGTACCTAGACTCATTCAAAGAAGAGCTTGGTAGTGGCCTCTGTTGTGATGCTCTTCTTGTAGGCGACCATGATTTCCAAATTGGAAAAGCGATAAACAACCACAAAGACACAATCATTTCCCCTCTTGGTGGTCAAAAGGCCCAACAAGTAGTCCATTGAGATGGATTCCCATGGATTTTCAAGGGTAGGAAGGGGGGTGTATAGGCCCTATTTCTTAGTGGTCAGTTTGGCAATAACACATGAAGTGTAGGACCTGATATACTTGCTGACATTCTCCCAAAGTTTCAACCAGTAGAAATGTTTCTTTAGCACTGCCACTATCTTTTCGATTCCGAAGTGTCCTGCCACCCGACTGTAGTGGGATTCCCAAATCAACTTTTCTCGCTCACTTGATGGAACACAGAGATGGCCCAGTTGACACAATAGCCCATCTTGAATATGGAAATTAGCGAAAACTAAGTTGGCGCCCAACATTTGGTATGTGGTGGAGAAGTCGGGGTCTGTCTCATAGAGGTTGGGCCATTCATAGGTCTCATGGTTGCAAGAGTCTAGAACCATGGTGAGTGCCGTGACTGGAGGTTGAATGAGGAAATTAATGACTCAGTTGGTACTTCCTGTTTTATACTTGATGTTGAGGTGGAATTGCTGCAAGTATGTGGACCACTTCTGATGGAGGTCATTCTGCAATTTTCCTTATGTATGCATGAACTGGAGTGGATTATGATCCATGTGGATGAATGTCTCCTTCCCCAGAATGTAATGTCTCCACTGGCGACATGCTTGCACAATGGAGTACATTTCTTTGTCATGAGTAGGGTGCTTACATGAAACATTTGATAGTGTCTCACTATGATAGCCCACAAGGTGGTTGTGCTAAGTGAGAATACGCCCACAACATAGTCTAAAGCATCTTTCTCAATCTCAAAGGGTTTCTATAGGTCCAGTAATGAAAGTACTGGGGCTGAGCACAAGCGCTGCTTTAAATATGACGCAGTGCCCCTACCTTAGCAGGTTCTGCTTGAACTCTCGGTATTTGGATCTTTCTATTTCCCTAAGCCAAATGGCTCTTTAGTTCCCTCTGGAACCTTAAATTCATATGAATCCATACGTCCTTCTTATAAGTTGCGCCTGCGTGAACCAACACTAGGTGAGAACCTCCATTCCATGTGACCAACCGACATGACCAAGACCTTCACTTGAAAAGGTGATTCGGGTTTCGCGACTTCACGATTTATATTGAGTCCCTATGACTCCTTCGATCTGCAAACCCCAAAATGAGATAATGGGTCCTTAACCCCTCCCTTATTCTTTGACCATATTACCTCCAGTCAAGTCCTGGGGCCCATTTATGAGTGCGTCGGGATTTCATGACTTGTGAGTTCACGATGTGACTCTTCTCTCGCCTCCCAAATTTCGAACTCACAACTTTTTTTTTTCTACAGATCGATGGTCCTGATTCCTCCTTGATTTGATGATCCAGATCGTGTCAGGATTTCGCTTATCGGGGATTCCCGAAAATGACTTCCTCTTGACTTCCGACTTCTGACTTCTGAAATGCTGAAATTCAAAGTGCCCAAACCAATGAATCTTGTTGATTTAGATCCAATGGTTGCTACCTCTCCTAAGCTTGTGAGTGTTGAAAGAAACTCAGCCTTAACCTCTCCACTAATCCACTGGATCCAACGATCCACGCAAAATTGGTGTTCCTCACTCTGGGAGACTCAACCGTCCGTTCAAGTTCTCAAAGACTCCTGGCGAGATCACTTGGATTTCTTCCTCCTAATATTGGCTCCTAGAGAGGTAACTTTGATCCTTTTCCTTCTTTTGAACTTTCCAAGAATATATCCCTCCTGAGCTTGACTCTGGCTGCAACTCAAGGATTCCAAGGAATTCTACTCACACTCCCTACGACCTTCATGATAATCACCGATTATTTGAAGTCTCCAACTTTGCGCACTCCCTACGATAGAAATCCTTCAACCGCTCACTAGGCTGGAGAATTCTAAGACTTCAACCTGCTAGCACACACCTTGCACAACTCTGTGCTATCCCTGTTCTTTTGCTGGTATGGAAACAACGATATCTCTACTGAGCCTTTCTGAGGTAAAATTCAGAACTTGTCAATGCACTCCTTGCGGAATTTCACTGCACTCCTTGCAGGAATTCTCAGGAAGAGAAAAAAATGAAACTCATACTCTCCCTCTTACATACTTCACACATTCAACATGAAATCATACACATACAAAACATTGAAACAAATGCATAACAACGACTGAAATTATCTGTAAACATACCATTCAATAGATGTTGACAATATTCATCACAACACCATGAAATTGAGTCAAAGCATTCTTAGATTAACTCAATTGTTCTTGTACATGGGTTTTATAGAAACAACTATCTTCTCATACAACTTTTAGAATCTCTGTTCTCCTCTGCTCTCCTTGCTCTACAACTCTTCAGCTTAGTTACAATGAGAATAATAATACAATACAATACATACGAGGGAGATTTTTAGAGTTTTCCCTCCTACAACTCTAAGCTATCAAATCAAATTAAAGCCTATATCTACCTTACATTCATTACATTAATTGAATACAACCGACAGATGAGAGAAAATGCTCAAGATATGCGTTACAATATCCAAAAAATTTAAGAGAATTTATGTCTCTCCAAATATTACATAAATGTTTCATCTTTCCAAATTCAAAATGTCCTCAAAACACGCACTGGTGCATATCCAACCGTCCTTCCTCTTTTTCTTGCTTGCGATGCTCCTGCAACATACATCTCTGACTGAAAAATTTATGGGCTCTTATCCATGAGCTCCTGCACCGTCTATCCATGTTTGTAGATCTCTTCTTTGCCTTCCCAATTGGCATCCTCAATCGAGTGTCCCTTCCACTTTACTAAGTATTTAGAATACGTATTTCTCCGGATCTTCTTGCTAACTCTCTGATCAATGATCTTTTCCATCTGCGGCTTTTCAGATACAGGTAGTTGTTTGACCCACTGAACTTCCTTTTGAGTCTCTTCTTCTCTCGCTTCATCTACTCTGTAAGGATACATATCTACTACGTTGAATATGGGTGATATACCCACATCATTTGAAAATTCTATCTCATAAGAATTTGCCTAAAATATTCTCAGAATATTACATGACCCTATCTTTTTCGTCTTAAGCTTGTTATATGTTATCCTTGTGAATATTTCCTTTCTGAAGTGTGATAAGAATAAGTCTCCCACTTCGAATTTGAACTCTCTTCTGTGCTGATCTGCTCTGTGCTTATTCTCCTGGTTGGAACTCTACAACCACTCTTTAATCTTACTATGGAGCTCTTGCATCTTTGCTGCAAATTCTTCTGCTCTAGCACTTCTGAACTCATGCTGCTCTAAGTACCTCAACTCAAATACTCCCCTTGGATGCATTCCATACATTATCTAGAATGGGATTTGTCCTGTGCTTCTATTAGGTGAGTCATTATATGCAAATTCCGCTTGTAGCAGAATTTGATCCCACTGACTGTGATGTTTAGCCACCAAACTTCTCAACAAGTCTCCCAAGCTTCAATTTACTACCTCAGCCTGTCCATCCGTCTGAGGGTGATATGCTGAGATAAAATATAAACTCATTCCCAAATTATTCCATAGTGTCCTCCAGAAATGACCAACAAATTTGGTATCTTGGTTTGAAACAATACTCTTGGGTAAGCCATGAAGTCGAACAACTTCTTTGAAAAATAGGTTTGCAATGTGTGTTGCATCACTGGTTTTATGACATGGAATAAAATGTGCCATTTTTGAGAATCTGTTGACTACCACGAATATGGAATCACCACCCCTATATGTCCTCGACAATCCTAACACAAAATCCATTCTTACCGCATCCCATGGCCTCTCTAGTACTGGAAATGGTTGATACAATCCTGTATTCTATCTTTTACCTTTTGCGTGCTGGAAAATTCTACATCTTTTCACAAATTTCTTGACACCTGTACTCATACCTAGCCTATAGTACAAACTGTTCAGTTGCGCAAATGTTTTGTCATGGATGAAGTTCCCAGCTAACCCCCTACCATGCTTTTCCTTCAGAAGATTCTCTCTCATAGAGCTCTTCGGGATACACAACTGATTTCCTTTGAATAATAATCCATCCTGAATCAAATATTCAACCCATTGGCTTCTATCTCTCAAAACAGGAATCTCACATGCTTCATAAGCATCCTTGAAATTTGAATCATCTCTGTACATCTCCTTAAGGCTATCAAAACCTAAGGTCTTCACATGAAACTCCTACAGAATTAAACATTTCCTGCTCAATGCATCAACAACCTTATTAGCAGTTTTAGAAATGTGCTTTATAACAAAAGTAAAGTTCTGCATAAATTCAATCCATTTTTCATGTTTCTGGTTCAGTTTCTCCTATTTGGTTATAAACTATAAGGCATGGTTGTCTCTATACAAAATGAACTCTTTCGGAACCAGGTAGTGCCTCCATTTCTTCAACGCTTGTATGACTACACAAAAATATTTATCATACGTGGAATAATTCCTCTTGGCATCATTCAACTTCTCAGTGAAGTATGCAACTGGTCTATTGTCTTGACTTAAGACTGCTCCAATCACAAATCCACTTGCATCACATCTCACTTGAAATGTCTTACTAAAATCTGAAAAAACTAGAACTGGCTATCCAATTATCTTCTCCTTTAACAACTTGAAACTTTTCTCTGCTTCCTTTGTCCAATGAAAATATTCATGTCTTTTCTTGACTATGTCCATCATTGGTGCACAAATTCCACTAAAATTTCTGATGAACTTCCTATAAAAATTGGCTAATCCATGGAAGCTTATGACTTCAAAGATATTCCTTGGCAATGGCGATTCTTTTATTGATTTTACCTTCTCAGGATCCATCTTCAACTCATTCGAAGAGATCACAAACCCCAAATAGATGAGTTCCTTCTTCATGAAAGATGACTTCTTCAGATTTATCAACAACTTCTCTTGCTGCAACCTCCTCATCACTAGAGTTATGTGTCTCAAACATTCTTCCTCAGTCTTACTTAAGATCAGTATATCATCAAGATACACAATTACCAATTTTCCAATGAAATAATTCAAGACTTTGTTCATTAATCTCAAAAATGTACTTGGTGCATTTGTCAAACCAAACGACATGACAAGTCATTCATACAACCCTTCATTCGTCTTGAATTCCATCTTCCATTCATCACCTTCCCTCATTCTAATCTAATGATATCCACTTTTCAAATCAATTTTTGAAAAAAACTTTGCTCCAGTCAAGCAATCCATCAAGTCATCCATCCTTGGTAAAGGAAATCTATATCTGATGGTGATTTTGTTTATATCCCTTGAGTTTTTACACATTCTCCATCCACCATCCTTCTTTGGACTTAACACTATTGGCACAGCGCATGGACTCAAGCTTTCTCTAATCAACCCTTTGTCCATCAAATCCTGGACTTGCTTCTTAACTTATTCATTCACCTGCGACGTCAATCTGTAGACTTCTTTGTTTGGAAAACTCTCTCCTGGTATAAGGTCAATGTGATGGCTTATACTTCGGATGGGAAGCAACGAACAAGGTAAATCATCCACCACTATATCAACGAAATTCTCCAGCATTTCTTGAATTTACTCAAGTAGATCATCTATCGAAGTACTGGTCAAGATGACTCTAAGTTTTCTCACCACATCAAACTACATTTCTTCATCTTTCTTGACTTCATCCAGAAGTTCCTTCCCACTCATGAGAAGTATAATATTGCTTGTTTCTTCTTTCACCTTCTTGTCTTCAATTGGTAGCAACATATGCATCCTACCATTCTTTTCCAAGGTGTATGTGTTCTTTCTCCCATCATGAACAACATTCTTGTCATATTTCCACGACCTCCCCAACAAAAGATGACAAACATCCATGGGAACAACATCACATAAAATCTCATCTCTATATCCGCCTATCTTAAATTCAACCAAACACTGTTTAGTGACTGTTACCTGATGTCCTTTTTGTAACCATGAAACCTTGTATAGAATCGAATGTGCAATTGTCTCCAATTCCAACTTCTCCACCATTTATGTGGATACTGGATTATATGTACTTACACTATCCACTATAACCTTTCATACCCTATCCTTGGTCTTGCAAGAAGTTCTAACCAAACTGTTCCTTTGGACTGGATTCTCTATCTCTTTCTCTGGCTTCAAGGGAATTTTCCTCATAATTAAGGATATTTCGCTCTCTACATCTTCTGCCTCAACATTTCCTTTGTTCTTATGAAATGTGAGCTTCACCTCCTCAATCCATTTTTCTATCGAGGCCTTCAAAATATTTGTGTCCTATATTTCCATAGAAAAAACACTTTATTTCACCACCTCTGCCTCTTCCTCTTCCTCTGGCTCGAGGAAAAGTGTTCCTATCAGTATACTGTCCTCCTTGTGAGATTCCTCCCCTTTCTGGGTGGTTATGAGGTTTCTTTTCTTCATCTTTGGGCTTCTGTACTCTATCCTGGAAAATTTCTTTGCCTATGCCCTGACTTCTACCTCTGCCCCTTTGACCTTGCTTTCAAGCCAATTTTACTTCTGCCTTTGAAGCAATTTGATAAGCGTCTTCTACATTCCTGATTGTCACCATGCTCATCTCATCCTGAATTTCATATCTCAATCCATTCATGTATCTGGTGACTTTTTCATCATCGCTCTCATGACGACTTGCCTTGATGTTGAGTTTGTGAAATTCTTTAGTGTACTCCTTCACTGTCATCCCTTTCTGTCTCAAATTCTTCATTCTTTGAAAAATATTAATTTGGTAATCTCTGGGTATAAACTTTGATTTCAAATTTACAACCATCCTATCCCAGCTTTTGATTCGTTGTTTTCCTTTTCAATGCCTGTCATCCTACAGTTCATCCCACCACAGTGCTACATGCCCTTTCATTCTAGTGACAACATGTTTTACTTTCTTATCTTCTTCGATATATTCATAATCGAAGTATTTATCCAGAGCTCTAAACCACTAGAAGCTCCTCAACGTCTAAGTTTCCTTCATACATCGGGATGTCCATTTTTTCTCTGGCCCCTATTCTTACAACAACTTTGAATAGACGTTCCTCTACAACATCTTCAGCTACAACTTCTTCTTCGGCTCCAGGCTCGTTTTCACTTTCAGCCTCACTGATATCTCCAATATTAGTTTTTTGTCTCTATGTTGTCTCCATAGCATCCAATCGAGCACGAATTTATCTCATTTCCCTTTCCACAGCTGGATCGCGCATGGGTCTCTCTTGACGTCTTCTTGGCGGCATTGTTTCAATCTTTCCACTTAGAATTCAAATCACAACTTGCGTTCTGTCTAATCTTGCTTACAAAAAAAAATGATTGTAAGCTCTAATACCACTTGATGCAACATCCCTACCTCAGCAGGTTCTACTTGACCTCCCGATATTTGGATATTTCTATTTCCATAAGCCAAAATGGCTCTTTAGTTCCCTTTGGAACCTTGAATTCATATGAATCCACACATCCTTCGTAGAAGTTTCACCTGCGTGAACCAGCACTAGGTGCAAACCTCCACTCCACGTGACCAATTGGCCTGACCACAACCTTCACCCGAAAAGGTGATTCGGGTTTTGTGACTTCACGACTTTATATTGTGAGTCCCTTTGTCTCCTTCTATCCTCAAACCCCAAAATGGGATATCAGGTCCTTAAACCCTCCCTTATGCTTCGAATATATGACCTCCAGTCAATTCCCGAGGCCTATTAACACTCTGTAAATTTTGTCCGGTTGAATAGACAAATGACATAGGTAACTATTTCAACCTACTTTAGATTTGAAGCACTAGCCTGCTCAACTCAGAGAGGGCTCTCTCGTGTCACTCGATGTTTCTTTGGAAATTGATGGCTAGATTTGGTTTGTTTTGGGGTTTTTTTATAAAGTTGTTGGCAAAGAAGAGGAGGGACATTGAGGGCTATGGAGTCAAAATTTTGAAATTGAATGAAAAAATTGACTGGCCTATAGAAATCTCTAGAGGATAAAGGCTAAATGAGGCGATGAATCTGAGTTATAACTTGAATTTAATTAGAGTGGTAAGAGGAAAGAGAAACATATAACTACATCAGAGCACTACAAGAATGAATTCTGAATTAGCTAAGAAGAAACATACACAGTTTAAATTGCTTAAACCAAGAGCATCAAATGATGAATTCTAGGCCTCTAACTCTCCAATTTAAATAGAAGACAGTGTAAATGGAATTGAATAAACATAGGAAATAAATACAATGAGGGAAGACAAAACTCATATCACCACCATTAGAATATTTTCATAGAGACTTCAAAGCTACTGCATATGTATTCAATTCAACCCCAAAAAATTACCAAAGTCTTCCTGCACAGAGGGTAGGCTCCTCGTTTTTCCTTGCCTTTCATATCCTCGAGATAATACATATATAGGGGAATTACTTGTGGAATTCAAAATGTTTATACTTCCCCATAATTATAAAAATAGAGATAAGTTACAAAAATGAGTGATTTATAATAATAGTTATCCTATTTTAAAGGGACAGTTAGAAACATGTCTGTCATGTCTGGGGCCTCTTTCTTTGACCGTCATCTGTCCAAAATTTGTTGGAATGTACTTGATCCTATCTGAGAATTCATTTCATCTTGGCGATTTCCTCTTTCAGAGTGCTCAACCAAGCGAGTTGATTTTCTCCGACGCTCTCCATCGTCTCAGCTCTTATTTATGTTCTCTGTCATTTTCTCTGCTTCTTCTTCACTGCCTGCTTGTAGATTTCGTCCACATATTCATTGATGAATAGGTCCCTCATAATAGGGTTTAATATGACCCCCGAATCTGATTCATTTGCAGGCTCTGTATAAAATTTGGTTTCTAATATTTGCGAAACCCACCTTTCTTTCTCACTTATTGGTATGCTTGACGCATTAGTTGAAAACCCTGTTGCATTGGACACTGTTCGATTGATGTTATCCATATCTTTCAACCTTGCAGAGGCCACAATTTTGTCTCCCTTAATTCTACAAAACTCAAGAAATCGATCCAACTCGAGATTACTCCACATATGCATGGGACCACGATTTTCAGGAGAAGAATAACGCCACCCATACTTGAATATCGGTATTTATCAAGTTCCAATCATTAATCACTAACAATATTACTTGCAGGAACGTTGATATACCATGCTCGGCCAATCCATTTCAAAATATTATCTTTTGAGTTTGTTATTCAGGGACGTTCCCCTGACATTGTATGGTCATGAAGTACCCGAACGAGTGGCGTGTAGTGATTTGACTAATCGTCGCCTTCCCCTACATGAATAATTTATTTAACGTATTAGAACATGTGACATTGGGGCTTTTGTGAAAATGGTTTTAGGTAGACCGAATTTCACCTCGATGTATCTCTAAGGGTGCCACACATCCATGATTGACACCATGGTGGTTTTCCCCGGCCTGCCCTCGATCAGTTAAGTCCCGCCTTGTTTTGTTGCCCGATATGGGTCCCAACCGTTGATTTGGGCTGCCCCATGATCAACGATCCATAGAAATTGATCCTTCACGCTCCCACTATATTTTTCCATATCGTCGCCATATATGACCTGAGCCTCAAAATAACACCATGTCTCTACACTGATTTAATCACCTGCTAAATTTAAACTCAGATTTGAAGCATGATCATCATGGTGATAACATAGGCTCCAACTGGGGATGCTATCCTCCCTGTGAGGTATCAAAGAACCATATACCCCATGCCTTCTTCATTAGGCTTCCTTCAAACATGTGTGGGAATCCTATTTCATCTTGGAGATTGAATCGTCAAATCTTAAAACTGACTTTTTATTGGATGCTAAAAAAATTACTGCTAGGATCTAACTGTACATACTACTAGAAAAAAATGCTTGATCAAAAATCTTATTCACACACTCCTACCTACCCTAACTGTTGAAAAAGGACCGTCAATCAAATGAAATCATAACCCCAATGTAGCCATGACAACATTCTATCCATTGTTCGTTTCCTTTGTACTTTCTTGTTAAACAACTCTCCTACTGATGATTCATTCAAAATTTTATCTATAAGTCCAATTCTAAAAATATTTGAAGGGCCCAGATTGTTCACTTCTCCCAACAGGATCACAAATGGATCTTCTAAGATATGCATAAAAAAAAATCACATTTCACTTCTTCGACTGCATTTCTGTGTTTAGGTGATTCAACTTGTTGATTTCTATCGAAAAATTGGAAATTTTTTTGAGAAGTTTGGTAGTAAATATTTCTTGCGTCATAAGGTAACCATGGCTGGAGAAACTCATCTGATGTAAAAGGACTCACATTTGATGCAGACATTGATTTGTTGCCATCCTCTATTATTGGTGAATTCAGATTATAAACCTTTTCCATATAATGTGTCTTGGGATCATGAATCATATGGAAGAATGTTTCCTTTTCATAAGTCAAGACAAAAAAGTAAGCTTCCTCTGCAAATGTTCCCTTGCTGCTTGGAGTCTCCATAGGTGAAGTTTAAAAAGATCCATAAATGTTTAGGTTGTTCAGAAATAAGATCACTACGTCATGTTAGAATATAATGGATGTGGTCATTTTACCATTGACAATATCACTATTGTCACCCAACCATAGGCCGAAGCCACCCTCTGAGCACCTTAACCTTGACAGAGAATCACTCTGAAAGAAAAAACTAGGCTAGATAGCCAAACAAAGGGTAGCGCACCTTTCGCCAAGGATATCACACCAACAAGAGATGATCAGATAGTCCAAACCCTAAACAAGAGATAGTCCAAGACAAACGTGATCTGCTAGTTGCAACAACTACAATGGTATCTCTTCTCCAAATTTGCGCACAAAACTGGGCACTGCAGTGCGCACAAGTGTTGCTTGCAATTCTGAGATTGTTTGTCAGAATGAAGACTGGCCTATGATGAACTATTTGGACTATTCTTCTCAAGAAAGGAAGAATAATTGTATCGATTTCTGAGCCTGGACCATCCCCCCCCCGGGCCATTCCTCCGGCACTAAACAAAGTGCAACCTGGAGAGAATGAGTCTGTCCTAAGGAATGCCTGTTCCTGATTGCTGAATCTGGACCATTCCCCACCCTGGGCCATTCCTCCGACACTAAACAAAGTGCAACTTGGAGGGAATGAATCCACCCTAAGGAATGACTGTCTAGACCATTTCCCATGTTAATCACAAGAGAAAATGACTGTCCTGCACCAACCTCAAAAACAGACCATTACCCATGTTAACCACAATGGGAAATCGCTGTCCGATGAGGTGGGTCAGTCTTCTTAAGTAAACCTAAAGAAGAGAGACTACCCTAGACCAATTCCCATGTTAACCACAATGGGAAGTCGCTTTGTATGGTACATCAAAAATCTAGACCATTTTCCAAACTGGAAAATGTCTATCTATTAGAAATCTCAATCCACTTTCCGAACTGGAGAGAATTTGCTCATCCTGGATTATTTTTTGAACTAAAAAATGACTATCCATCAATCAATAATACATTAGTTCTCCCTCCCAACCTGGGAGTCATCTCTTCATTTTTCAATAAGGAAGTCGTCTCCATAAGCTCCATCTTGAGTACGTAAACTCTTTCATCTTGGACAAAAGATTTACCAAAATGTTTTCTCATCTGGTCATCCTGTGGAGATATGTATTGGAGAACCATTTTCTCCTTTCTGGTCTTCATCACAGATAATGTAATGCTTGATTTCAAATGTACTTCGGTTTGGAACAATAGTTTTCTCTGAAGGCTTCATGTAGCTCTGATCAATAAGGTATATCATTGTTGGAAAACTGGAACATATCCATGTGGCACTTCTTCTGTCATCATGAGATCTTTGTCATGGATTGGCAATCCATCATCCTGATTTTCCGAGTAATCATTCTAAGAAAATATTCACCATGTTTTTGCCGTGCATTGGAGTTTCTCCACCAACTTATCTTCTTCCATCTGTATACAAGGGTCTCTTTCTGGTATGCTTCAAAGTCTTGAGATTTCTCTTCATACGCACTTTGTTCAATTGTTCTAGAGAAAAATCTTTGCATTCATCTGGTGTAGAAATTCAACCCATGGATATTGCAGATGATATAATGACTCATGTAGAGGTATGTCAGGTTTACCAGAACAAGCAATCATCATAGTCTTCTCCCTCCATCTTGGAGAACCTCTAGTTCTATATCTTGCATTGCTTTCATTCACAAGTCTTCCATACACTGTTCTTCATCACAACTTTTAGTTCCTCTGCTTGATTGATTTTAGCGAGTTCATATTAGGCTGGTAATCTTGTGATTCTTGATACAATGACTGGTTGTTTGGATTCTCTTATTTCTTAGAATATTCATGTTCTTCCTCATGTTTTTCTTTAGCTCTTGGGTCCATGGAGTTTCTTATAGATTCCATGCCCTAAAGATTCCATCATAGGATCACAGATGTGGATGGACAACTAGGGATACTTTAAGGCTTCTTTTGAAAGAAGACTTGTTCTGAGGTTGAACTGAACATGTACTGTCTTTTATGGTTGCTATCATGGATATATACTTCATCATCTTCAATGGATAATAGGATTAGCTCCCTCCTAATCCTTGCTTCATGTATGAGTGCATTTTTTTGTTTTGGAAATATATAATCGGTTCCCTCCATCTAACAGAGTCCACACTTCTGTCTGCATCCTTATTGTCTTCTTGCAAGGCATCATAAGTCTTTCTCCAATTTCCTCTTGATTGTCGACTTCTTTCTGTCTTTTCTTCTTCTAAGTCTCTTCAGGATTGATTCTGATTTCGGCTTCTTTTGTAATAGCTTCCACATCATTGTTTTGATGTATTTCATCCTTTCATGTGTATTATCTGACTTGTATAATGACAACAATTCTTATCTTGTTGTTCTTCCATAGGTATAGTTCTTCTTGGAACACATTATATTCCAAGAGATAGATATACAAGATATGTACAGAGACTATGCAAACAAGATATGTACAAGAACTAAGAAGAGTATTGTTACCTTCAGAAGAAGAAGTCTCTTTCATCCTACTTAGTCTTCTTTGTAGGTTCCTTTTCTTCGAAAACTGATGCTTCGTGTTTCTCCTTCCTTTTCTTTAGCTCCGGATAATGATTATTGTAGTGACCATACTTTCGACAGTTGAAACATTATATTTCTGAATTATCTTTCTCTTGATTTGGCTTCCTCCTTGAACCAAACTTCCTTTTGTTCATGCAATTCTTGAATCTTGTTGTGAAGGCTTGATCATCACACTTCTTTCGGGGTTTTTGTTTTACACTGATCTTGGATTCTTCTTGAGCACAACAAGTCCAAAGTTCTTCAAATGTAGGATACTCCTTCCTTGTGTTCATGCTTGCGGCAAATGCATCCCAAGTCTTGGGAAGACCATTGAGTACTATGTTTACCAATTCCTTCTCTGAAATGAGCTCTTCAATAGATTGTAGTTGATCTCTTAATTGAGAGATTCTCACAAAATATGATGTTATGATGTCCTCATCATTCATCTTCATGTCACAGATCTCATTCTTTAGACTCATAACTTGTCCAATGTTTCTGAACGAGAAGAGATTTTTTAGGGCATCGTACATATTATTCGATGAGTCAAGATGGGAGATGTAGGGTATCAAGTGGTATTTTATATATTCCACTTTGATACTCATAGCATTGATGTCACCATCTTTGAACTTCTTCATAACTGCATCATTTTGTGGTTCTTTCTCTTTTCCTTCTTCAAACACTGGTTCCACGATCTTTCCTTTCACGATATCCAACACTTTATTCTTGGCAAGGATGAGATCAATCCTTGTCTTCCACGCTCTAAAGTTAGAAGCTCTATCTAACTTGTTCTTTGACTTCATAGAGTAAGTCATGTCTGTTTTGACTTGGTCAACCTTAGATTTGACCAAAAATTCAAACTTGATGTCTTGGCTTGCTAAGAGTACCAGAAGATGTGCTAGGCTAGGGTGCACTGATCTATCCAAAGATTAGGTCAAGCCCTTCACTTAAGGTGCCTCAATGAGAGGATTAGGGTTTCTACAACTGCACCTGCTAGTAACCCTAGCGACAGTTCTATGGTGACTGCTTCTGCTAGAAACCCTAGTGACAATTCTTCAACGATCTTAATATCCTTACAACTGTGTTTCCTTCCAGCGGTTAGACTGAATGAAGGAGGTGTGGGCCCATAATTTTTTATAATATAATGGATGTGCTTGTTTTACCATTGACAATATCACTATTGTCACCCAACCATTGGCCAAAGCCACCCTCCGAGCACCTTAACCTTGACAAAGAATCACCCCGGAAGTAAAAACTAGGCTAGATATCCAAACAAAGGGTAGCGCACCTTTCCCCAAGGATAGCACACCAACAAGAGCTGATAAGATAGTCCAAACCCTAACCAAGAGATAGTCCAAGACAAACGTGATCTGCTAGCTGCAACAACTGCAATGGCATCTCTTCTCCAAACCTGCGCACAAAACTGGGCACTACAGTGCACACAAGTGCTTCTCTGCGATTCTGAGACTATCTATCAGAATGAAGACTGACCTCTTGTATTTATAGTAATTCTGGCTAACTACCTGGGCTGACTTCTCATTTTGGTTATCTATATGTTCAGTATATATTATTTCTTCTGGATGACTTCTTATCTTGGAGGCTAATAACCTAATATAAGTTATCTTCTTGAGCCAACATGTCTTCTAGGGTTATTATCCAACTCATTAGGGTTTCTTCTTGCTTCATGAAATATTCTATTCTCGTTAGGTTTACATGTGGAGGTAAATACCTCCCGTAACTACCATAATATCAACACGTCATTTTAAAGGGAAGAAATGCAACCTTGAAATACTTTGCCTTGCTAGGAATGTTGTTGAACATCTGCATTAGTTTTAGGGGAAAGGGACTGACCTTCGACAACAATTTCTTGATCAACTTCTTCTTTAATATGATGGTTAAGCGCAGGTTCCCACTCTGAATTTTCCAAGTAATGCTCCTTCAATGCATGCGAGTGCAGTTGGTGTTATTCAATGATAACAACCTTTTCATGTAAAACAATACTACTGTGAATACTGTCAGAACTCCCCATTTTCTCTGAAGTCTCATGATTTTCTTTTAACCATTCAAAGGAAGAAAAACATAAGGGGAGAGAATTTTTATCTGTAATCCCACTATTTTCTTCACTTTCAATTTCATGCTTGGATATTTTTTGATTTGAAACACAACTTTGTTTCAACAGTTCGAATGAGGAAAAACACAATGGCAAGGTTCTGTTACCTGACTCGAAACCTTATTCATTTTCTCCAGTGTCGTCATAGGTACATTTATCCATCCCTTTGGATTGCTGGACATGCTCACTTTCAACTTTGTCTTTGATCAATGAATGCACCTTTGAATTGACAAGGTCTTCTACAAAGAAAGGAATAAGGTCATCGAGCTCCTGAGAAGAGTGATCCAATATCTTGTCAATATGTTTTGTTGGTTTGGTGTGACTTTACATCAACACAAATTCGCTTGCTTCAACAATGATTTTAGAATTCTCTCTCAAAAATTTAAATGCAACAAAGAACAAGGGTAGAAATTTTTTTTCAGCTGATCCAATACTCTACCCTTTGTAACTGTAATATGTAGGTTGACTTATCTCACTGTAATGCTGAAAAAAAAAGTCTTAAACATCAAAATCTTCCTCATATTTGTCATATACAGGAAAATCAACTGTCTGTGAGATGTCATCTAACAAGAACAAATTGGGGACATTGACTTGTTATTCAACAAACAGATTTGTAATCTCATTCTCTTGACCATCTATAAATGAATACAAAAACAATCATCCCTTTTCTCATCATGAGATGGATCAACACCCCCTCTTTCAACAGGTGGAATATAATTTTTTGCAGAATAATTGGCATAAGAAACTGCAAGAGGACCTCTGATGTTTTTGATTCTATTTTCAGGATCACAATCAACCTCTTTCCTCTCATATTCACTTTCACATTCTTGAGCATTTGGTCCTTCATTTTGAATATGTTCACATGCTTGGATGTTGTGCTGAATGTCCTGAGCATCACAAAACATTTGTTGTAAGGACTTGGATATTCTTTCCATAAGAAGAAGAGACACATCTCAATGGAGAGTAGTTGCATAATGGAGCATGGAAGCAACTTCAGTGGGTCAAATTTCTTCAGGAAAATTGTGATAGATACTGGAAAACCTTCTACTGAATATAGAAATAGTTTCCTTGACTTGCTTTTCCAAAGCATAGAAATCTCTAAGCTGTAGGTCTAAGGATTTCATCTTGCCCCAAAACTTTAAAAATACATCCTTCAATTCCTCCCATGAGATAATTTCCTCTGGTTGCAAATGTTTAAACCAACCTTTGGTGTCTCCTTTCAAATATTGAGAGAAGGCCCTCATACAAACATCCTCGTGTTCAATCTCAAACAAATCTATAAAATGCTCAAACCCTTGGATGTGTTTTTCAGCTGAGATGCTATCTGGTTCCCCATTAAACATAGGTAGGTACTCATAGTGTTTTGGAGGAAAATTATGAAGGATATGGGGTAAATTTAAGAGTCTGTATCTATGCTGAGTCTTGGAGGGTGTTGGATCAAGTGTAGGAGATGAAATATCAACGCTAGTTTCATGAGGCTCATCAACTTGGTTATGATCATCATGTATCCCAGATGAAATTTCTTTATCAAAATGAGTGATAAACTGAGGGGACGTGATATATATTTTCTGGATTGTCATGGTCATTATTTTCATGCAGTAAGCAAAGAAGAACTTGTCTAGCATTTTCGAGAAAGGACCAGAGGCAACTCATAACTAATAGAAAAATGATCTGAAAAAAATCCCATTTTGAGCATTTGTTTTCTTTTATAATGCATTGTCATACCTTAGCCAAGGGGTATCATCTTTAAGTGAATCTTATGAACTACATTCTGTATTCAAAATTTGAGTGGAGTTGCCAACGATGTCTCAAGATCTGGATTCTGTATTACGAGTGGAGTCGCCATTGATATTTTGGAAGTTGTATTCTTCATTGAGAGTGGAGTCGCTAGTGAAAATTGAAATTTTATGGATTATTCTACCAGTGGAATCACCTTCAAACTGATTTTTTGATGTGTGGAGTCGCCAGAGAAGGAATACAACCAATATGTGCCTAAGTGTCTACTGCTCTCAGACCTTAGAACTCAACCATGTTGTTCCTCCCAGGGAAATTTTTTAAAATTTCGTCCCCGACAATGACGCCAGAATGTTAGCACTCTGCAAATTTTGTCCGGTTGAATAGACAAACGATAGAGGTAACTATTTCAACCTACTTTAGAGTTGAAGCACTAGCCTGCTCAACTCATAGAGGGCTCTCTTGTGTCACTTGATGTTTCTTTGGAAATCTATGGCTAGATTTGGTTTGTTTTGGGGGGTTTTATAAAGTTGCTGGCCAAGAAGAGGAGGGACATTGAGGGATATGGAGTCAAAATTTTGAAATTGAAACATTGAATGGCCTGTATAACTCTCCAGAGGATAAAGGCTAAATGAAATGAAGAATCTGAGTTATAACTTGAATTTAATTAGCGTGGTAAGAGGAAAGAGAAACATATAGCTACATCAGAGCATTACATGAATGAATTCTGAATTAGCTAAGAGGAAACATACACAGTTTAAATTTCTTAAACCAAGAGCATCAAATGATGAATTTTGGGCCTCTAACTCTCCAATTTAAACAAAAGATGGTGTAAATGGAATTGAAGAAACACAGGAAATACATACAATGAAGGAAGACAAAACTCATATCGCACCATTAGAATATTTTCATAGAGACTTCAAAGCCACTTCATATGTATTCAATTCAACCCCAGAAAATTACCATAGTCTTCCTGCATAGAGGCCAGGCTCCTCTTTTTCCCATGCCTTTCATATCCTCAAGATAATACATATATAGGGGAATTAATTGTGGAATTCAAAATGTTTAGACTTCCCCATAATTCTAAAAATAGAGATAAGTTACAAAAAGGAGTGATTTATAATAACAATTATCCTATTTTAAAGGGACCATTAGAAACAGGTCTGTCATGTTTAGGGCCTCTTTTTTCGACCGCCATCTGTCCAAAATTTGCTAGAATGTACTTGATTCTATATGATAATTCATTTCAGCTTGGCGATTTCCTATTTCAGAGTGCTAAACCAAGCGAGTTGATTTTCTCCGACGCTCTCCATTGTCTCAACTCTGATTTATGTTCTCTGTCATTTTCTCCATTTCTTCTTCGCTGCCTGCTTGTAGATTTCTTCCGTTTGTTCATTGATGACTAGGTCCCTCATAATAGGGTTTAATCTAACCCTTGGATTTGATTCGGTTGCGGGATCTGTATGAAATTTGGTTGCTAATATCTACGCAACCCACCTTTCTTTCTCACTTATTGGTAAGCTTGACTGATTAGTTGAAAACCCTATTGCATTGGACACTGTTCGATTGATTTTATCCATATCTTCCGACCTCGCAGAGGCCACGATTTTGTCTCCCTTAATTCTACAGAACTCAAGAAATCGATCTAGCTCGAGATTAATCCACTTATGCATGGGATGATGATTTTCGGGAGTAGAATACCGCCACTCATACTTGAATATTGGTAGTTATCAAGTTCCAATCATTAATCACTGACAAGATTACTTGTAGGCACGTTGATTTACCATGCTCTACCAATCCATTTCAAATGATTATATATTGAGTTTGTTATTCGGCGACATTCCCATGACAATGCATGGTCATGAAGTACCTGAACGAGTGGCGTGCGTTGAT
Source organism: Picea mariana (assembly GCA_032191745.1). Classification (NCBI taxonomy): domain Eukaryota; kingdom Viridiplantae; phylum Streptophyta; class Pinopsida; order Pinales; family Pinaceae; genus Picea; species Picea mariana. The sequence goes on along the minus strand of JASDQU010585618.1, from coordinate 42,752 downwards.
TTGACCAACTGTCGCCTTCCCCTACATGAATCATTGATTTGACATATTAAAACACATGACATCGAGGATTTTGCAAAAATGATTTTAGGCAGATTTCCTTTTTCCCTGATGTATCTCTAAGGGCGCCACACGTCCATGAATGACACCATGGTGGTTTTCCCCGGCCCACCCTCGATCAGTTAAGTCTTGCACTGTTTCATCGCTCGATATGGGTCCCAACCGTTGATCCGGGCTGCCCCAAGATCAACGATCTGTAGGAATCCCTCCTTCACGCTCCCAGTATATTTTTCCATATCGCCGCCATATATGACCTGAGCCTCCAAATAACGCCATGTCTCTACACTGATTTAGTCACCTGCTAAATTTAAACTCAGATTTGAAGCATGATCATCATGGTGATAACAGGTCCCACTTCTGAGCGGGTCGGGATTTCATGACTCATGAGTTCACAATCTAACTCTTCTCCCATATCCCGAAGTCCAAACTCATGACTTTTTTTTTCTATGGATCTATGGTCCTGATTCCTCCTTGATCTAATAGTCCATATCGCTTCAAAATTTCTCTTATCGAGGATTCCCTAAGACGAATTCCTCCTGACTTCCGAATTCTGAAATGTCGAAATTCAAAGAGCCTAAACCAACGACTCTCATTGATTCATATACAACGATTGCTACCTCCCCTAAGCTTGCGAGTGTTCAAAGACACTCAAACTTAACCTCTCCGATGATCCACAAGATCCAACGGTCCACGCAAAATCAGTGTTCCTCACTCTGGGAAACTCAGCCATCGGTTCAAGTTCTCAAAGACTCTTGGCCAGATCACTTAGCGTTCTTCCTCATGAGCTTGGTTCCTGGAGAGGTAACTTCGACCCTCGTCCTTCCTTTGAACTTTCCAAGACTATATCCATCCTGAGCTTGACTCTGGCTGCAACTCAAGGATTCAAATGAATTCTACTTGCACTTCCTTTGACCTTCACGATAATCACTAATTATCTGAAGTCTCCAACTCTGCACACTCCCTGTGATAGAAATCCTTCAACCACTCACTGGGTTGGAGAAGTCTAAGACTTCAAACTTCCGTCATACACATTGCATGACTCTGTGCTATCCCTGTGCTTCTGATGGTATGGAAACTGATGTAGGAGCATCGCCAACATCAAGCGAGCCAGCGCGGAAGAAACATACAGTTGGATAAGCGCCAACACAAATTTTGAAATTTCCTTGAAGTTGTTGCACGATCTTAAATGCAGCCAATAAGAAGAAGTGCACTTGTATAATGTAAATGGACCTTGAGAGAATTTCTCTCATCCGTAGTAGGCAGAAGGCATTTATAGTAGTTAATGCAGGTAGATAGAATTTAATTCTAGATTAGACAGTTTTAGAATGAAAGTGATAAACAGGATATAGACACCCTCATTGTGTATTGTAACATTATTGAAGAAACATTGTTGAAAAGAGAAAGAGCATGCAGAGAGCTATGTAAGAACACCCATGTACAGATATTTGGATTAATAGAAAGAGTTTAATTCAAATTCATGGTTTTGTGTCTATTCTCTGTGTATTGATGCTGAATGATATGCTCATGAATGTTTTCTTCCTGTTATACATTTTCTTTATATGCTATGTATATGATTTCATGTTTGAGTTGAAGTCTGAAAGGAAGTAGGAATGAGTTTCAATTGTTTCTCTATCTGAGCAAGGATTCCTGCAAGGAGTGCAGTTGAAGTGTCCGCAAGGAGTGCATTGACAAAGGAATCAAGTAGTTTAGCTTTGGTTCTCATTTCCACAGAAGTGCAGACAGGCACAGGAGCCATGCAAGGAGTGCACAGGTCGAGTGAAGTCTCAGGGTTGCGAACCTGAGTGAAGCATTCAGAGACTGCTGCTGCAGGTGTGCGCAGGGTCAAAGGAATTTCAGCACTTGGAAGTGGCTGAAGGTTTCCGCAAGGAGTGCATGCAAGAGTCTTCTCTAAGACTTAGAATTGAAGACATTCAGAAGCTCCGGAAGTCTTCAAAAGGTCGATGGAGGCAGGAAAAAGGCCAAGTATCTTGAAGCTTGCAAGAGGCATCGTAAGTTTGCTCACAAGAGGGCGAGTTCTGTGAAGAGAAGCAGCTTAGTCAGTTGTGCAGAGGTTCAAAGCTCAGGAGGGGAAAGACCGTTGATCTGAGCCATAAAGGCCGTGGGATCTACACGTGGAATCCCATATCAGGTTTTTGTGGGTGTAAGACCCGTAAACATTGCAACAGGAATCATGATATTCTGAAACGTGATATCCCAACAGTCAAAGGATCATGTGGGCCATGGAAGAGTTAGAGAAGTGGACAGGTGGCATACTATTTCGGAGATTCATGGATTGAAGTCCCGAACTCACTACATTAGGATTCGTGATATTGCAAACTCTGAAATGCCGATGGAGTGAAGGACCGTTGAAAGGTCAACCACATGAGCATATCTGAATATCGGCATATCGGGATTCGGGAATCGATAAGACAAGTTGTTCGACATTGCGAGCACCAAAATCCCGATAGGGTAAAGGAAAGGTCAACGTTGACTGGTTTTGGGTTTTGGGGATTCATGAACCGAACGCTCGACTACTGGATTCACAAAGTTGCAAAGTTTGATCTCCCGAGTGTAAAGAGGGGATCCCGTGAAGAGTTGTTGTGGGTGCAGATTTCCCGATAGGGAAATAGAAGAGCTGTTTAGAGTTATTCGGGTTGTGTGAAGGGAAAAATCCGGTGCTGACGAGGACCTTTCGACCTGCAAGTTGACGGCGTCGGCTATCATCTTGGTATCAAAGTGCAGAAAGGTTCTTTTCTTTCTGTAGCAGAGAGGAGACAGAGAATTCACCATGCCGCCAAGGAGAAGGAACATGCAAACACCCAACCCACCAGAGGAGAGGGAAATGCCAAGAAGAAGAGGTAGGTAGATGATAGATCCAGTTATAGAGAGAGATATGCATGATCTACAAGCTAGACTCGAAGACATGGAGACAACACAAAGACGCACAATCAGTGTGCAGGATCTCAGTGATTCCGAGAGTGAGATTGAGGCTGAACATGACGAAGAAGTTGCAGCTGAAGATGCATCAAACGAACATTTGATCAGAGCTATTTCAAGAATGGGTGCAAGAGAAAATATGGACATTCCAGTTTACGAGGGAAACTTGGATGCAGAGGAGCTTCTAGACTGGATTAGAGCTCTAGACACATACTTCGACTATGAAGATGTTGAAGGGGACAAGAAAGTCAAGCATGCTGTCACAAGATTGAAAGGACATGCAACATTGTGGTGGGATGAGCTACAAGATGACAGACGTTGCAAGGGCAAGAAGAAGATCAAGAGCTGGGATCAAATGATCGCAAAGATGAAGGAGAAATTCATCCCCAGGGACTATCAAATTACTCTGTTCAGGAGAATGCAGAACCTGATACAGAAGCTGATGATAGTGAAAAAATACACTGAAGAATTCTACAAGCTGAACATCAGGGCAGGTCATCGGGAGAGAGATGATGAAAAGGTTGCCAGATACATGAATGGCCTGAGATATGATATCCAAGATGAGATGAGCATGGTAACCATTCGAATGGTGGAAGATGCTTATCAGATGGCTCTGAAAGCGGAAGAGAATCTGAGCCGAAAATAGGGTCAGAGAGGCCAAGGCAGAAGTCATCCCAGAGGCAAATCAGTTGCCTAGGACAAATATCAGAAGCCCAAGGAGGAATGGAAGAAACCTGATACTCGAACTGAGAGAGGTGGAACCTCACAGAGAGGGAAACAATACGTTGAACAGAGAGGGCAACATACTGAGCAGAGAGGAGATTATGCTGACAACAATACTTTTCCTCATACTAGAGGTAGAGGAAGAGGAAGAGGTGGAGTAATAACTTTCTTCACATGCGGGAAGAATAGGCGCAAGTCTTATGAGTGTCACGATAAAAATAAGGAGATTGGAGAAGCTCACATCGCCGAAGCACAGAGGCGGGATGTTGAGGCAGAAGACGCTGAAGGCGGAAGACCGTTGATGATGCGAAAAGTCCTTTTGACCCTAGAGAAGGAGGTGGAGAGTTCAGTCCAAAGGACCAGACTTTTCAGGACTGCTTGCAAGACCAAGGACAGGGTATGAAAGGTCATTGTGGACAGTGGTAGCATGGATAATCTCATATGTACGGAGATGGTAGAGAAGCTGGAGCTGGAGACAATTGATCATCCAAGCCCATGCAGGGTTTCATGGCTACAAAAAGGACATCAGGTAACTGTCACTAAACAATGTTTAGTTGAGTTTAAGATAGGAGGATATAATGATAAGATATTATGTGATGTCATTCCTATGGATGTTTGTCATCTATTTCTGGGTAGACCATAGCAATATGACAAGAATGTGATTCATGATGGGAGAATGAACAGATACACCCTAGAGAAGAATGGGAGGACACACATGTTGCTTCCAATCAAGGATAAGGAGATGAAGTTGGAAGTAAGCAACACTGTACTTCTCATGAGTGGGAAGGAACTTCTTACAGAGGTTAAGAAGAAGGAGGATCCACAGTTCATCATGGTCAGAAAGCCTAGGATTGTTCTGACTAGCACAAGAGTAGATGATTTACCAGAGGAAGTTCAGGAACTGCTGGAAGAGTTCGCTGACATAGTGGTGGACGAACCTCGTTCGTTGCCACCGATCAGAAGTGTGAGTCATCACATCGACCTCATACTAGGAGCTAGTTTTCCAAACAAATCTGCATATAGATTGATGCCGCAAGAGAATGAAGAGGTTAAGAGGCAAGTCTAGGATTTGTTGGACAAAGGATGGGTCAGGGAATGCTTGAGTCCATGTGCCGTTCCAACAGTACTCAGTCTGAAGAAAGACGGAGGCTGGAGGATGTGTACTGACTCGAGGGAGATTAATAGGATAACCATTAGGTACAGATTTCCATTGCCAAGGATGGACGATCTGATGGATTGCTTGAGTGGAGCAAAGTATTTTTCAAAGATTGATTTGAAAAGCGGTTATCATCAGATCCGCATGAGAGAAGGTGACGAATGGAAGACAACATTCAAAACAAATGAAGGGTTGTATGAATGGCTTGTTATGCCATTTGGGTTAACAAATGCACCGAGTACCTTCATGAGGTTGATGAACGAATTCCTGAGGGAGTTCATCGAAAAATTTGTCATTGTGTATTTGGATGACATACTGATTTATAGTAAAACAGTGGTAGAGCATCTGAAGCATTTGGCTACAGTGATGCAGAAACTACAGCAGGAGAAGCTGTTGATAAACATGAAGAAATCCTCATTTATGAAGACAGAGCTCATTTACTTGGGATTTGTTATTTCAGCAAATGAGTTGAGGATGGATCCAGATAAGGTGGAAGTAATCAAGAATTGGCCATCACCGAAGAATGTTTTTGAGGTGAGAAGTTTTCACGGATTGGCTAGTTTCTACCAGAAGTTCATCAAGAATTTCAGTGGAATTAGTGCAACAATGATGGATACAGTGAGAAAAAGACACAAATCTTTTCACAGGACTGAAGAGGCTGAGAAGAGTTTTAATCTGTTGAAGAGGAAGATTATGGAACAACCAGTTTTGGTGTTGCTGTATTTCCAAAGGACATTTCAAGTGAAATGCGGTGCAAGAGGATTTGCAATCGGGGCAGTCTTAATTCAAGAAGACAGGCCAATAGCATACTTCATCGAGAAGCTGAATGAGGCAAAAGTAAAATACTCCACTTATGATAAGGAATTTTATGCTATCATACAGGCATTGAAGAAATGGAGGCATTACTTGATCCTGAAAGAATTTGTTTTGTACAGTGACAATCATGCATTGTAGTTTGTGACTCAATAGGAAAAGTTGAATCAGAAACATGTCAAATGGGTTGAGTATATGCAAAATTTCACTTTTGTGATTAAACATATTTCTGGTACTGGTAACAAAGTTGTTGATGCTTTGAGCAGGAAGTGTTTGCTGTTGCAGGAGTTCCAAGTCAAAATGTTGGGTTTTGATGATCTCAGGGATATGTACGCAGAAGATCAGGATTTTAAAGAAGCGTATGAAGTAGCTGAGAATCCAATTCTCAGGGATAGAAGCCAATGGGAAGAATACATGATCCAGGAAGGATTGTTTTTCAAGGGCAATCAACTGTGTATTCCGAAATGCTCCATGAGGGAGAATTTGCTGAAGAAGAAACACAATGGAGGATTGGCAGGGTATTTTGGTCATGACAAGACGTTCAAAAAGTTGAACGAGTCATATTTTTGGCTGGGAATGTGAGCAGATGTCAAGAGATTCGTGGATAGATGCAGAATTTGCCAGCATTCGAAGGGAAGGAAACATAATGTAGGGTTTTATCAACCATTGCCCATACCAGAAAGACTGTGGGATGCAGTTAGCATGGATTTTGTATTGGGGTTGCCAAGAAAACAAAGAGGTTTTGATTCAATCTTTGTGGTGGTGGATAGATTTTCCAAGATGGCACACTTCATTCCATGTCAGAAGACCAGTGACGCAACTCACATTGCGAACCTGTTTTTCAAAGAGGTCATTCGACTTCATGGGTTGCCAAGGAGTATCGTTTCGGATCGAGATACAAGGTTCATAGGGAATTTTTGGAGTACCTTATGGAAGAAGCTGAGAACTAACTTGTCATTTAGTTCAGCTTATCATCCTCAGACGAATGGACAGACATAAGTGGTGAACAGAAGTCTGGGAGACTTGCTGAGAAGCTTGGTGATAGAGCACCACAGCCAGTGGGACAACATATTACTGCAGGCATAGTTTGCTTATAATGACTCAGTTAACAGGAGAATAGGGAAAATTCTGTTTCAGATTGTCTATGGCACACAACCGAGAGGAATTTCTGAGTTGGGAGATTCAGAACAGACTGCGACTAGGAGCGCTAGTGCAGAAGAATTCGTAGAGGCGATGAAAGAACTTCACAGCCAAGTGAAGTAGCGACTGGTGAATTCAAGCCAGGAGTATAAGCGTAGAGCATATCAACACAAGAGACAACTTCAGTTTGAGGTTGGTGACTTGATTCTAGCACATTTGAGAAAAGAAAGGTTCCCGAGAGGAACATATAATAAATTGAAGATGAAGAAAATCGGGCCATGTAGGGTCTTGAAGAAATTTGGGACGAATGCTTATGATATTGAATTACCCGATGGGATCAGAGTTTATCTGATATTCAATATCTATGATTTGTACCCGTATAAGGCTGGGGAAGCAGAGACTGGAAATGAGCAGCTAGTGATCCAGTGGACAAAATAGATGCCAGTTATAGATAAGCCGCAGATGGAGTGCATACTGGATAAAAGAGTGAGAAAGAAGACAAGGCAGAAAGAATACTTTGAGTATCTGGTCAAATGAAAGAACCATCCAGTTGAAGATGCCAGCTGGGAGAATGAAGCGAAGATACAGAGGCATTGACATACTATGGCATGGACATACTGTGCGTGAGCTCATGGACATGAGCCCATGAAAATTTTCAAGCGAGGGAGTATGATTCAGGAGCATTGCCAACATCAAGCGAGCCAGCGCGGAAGCAACAAACAACTGGACAAGCACCGACACAAATTTTGAAATTTCCTTGAAGTTATTGCACGATCTTAAATGCATCAATTAAGAAGAAGTGCACTTGTATAATGTAAACGGACCTTGAGCGAATTTCTCTTGTCCGTAGTAGGTAGAAGGAATTTATAGTAGTTAATGCAGGTAGATAGAATTTAATTCTAGATTAGACAGTTTTAGAACGCAAGAGGGAAACGAGATATAGACACCCTCATTGTGTATTGTAACATTATTATAGCAACATTGTTGAAAAGAGCAAGAGAATGCAGAGAGCTGTGTAAGAACACCCATGTACAGATATTTGGATTAATAGAAAGAGTTTAATTCAAATTCATGGTTTCATGTCTATTCTCTGTGTATTGTTGTTGAATGATATGCTCATGAATGTTTGCTTCTTGTTATACATTTGCTTTATATGCTATGTATATGATTTCATGTTTGAGTTGAAGTCTGAAAGGAAGTAGGAATGAGTTTCAATTGTTTCTCTATCTGAACAAGGATTCCTGTAAGGAGTGCAGTTGAAGTGTCCACAAGGAGTGCGTTGACAAAGGACTCAGGTAGTTTAGCTTTGGTTCTCATTTCCACAGAAGTGCAGACATGCACAGGAGCCGTGCAAGGAGTGTGCAGGCTGAGTGAAGTCTCAGGGTTGCGAACCTGAGTGAAGAATTCAGAGACTACTGTTGCAAGTGTGCTCAGGGTCAAAGGAATTTTAGCACTTGGAAGTGGCTGAAGGTTGCCGCAAGGAGTGAGTGCAAGAGTCTTCTCTAAGACTCGGAATTGAAGACAGTTCAGAAGGGATGGAAGTCTTCAAAAGGTCGGTGGAGGCAGGAAAAATGCCAAGTATCTTGAAGGTTACAAGAGGCTTTGTAAGTTTGCGTGCAAGAGGGAGAGTTCCGTGAAGAGAAGTAGCTTAGTCAGTTGCATAGAGGTTCAAAGCTCAGGAGGGGCAAGACCGTTGATCCGAGCCATAAGGACCGTGGGATCTACACGTGGAATCCCATATCGGGTTTTCGTGGGTGTAAGACTCGTAAACATTGCAACAGGAATCGCGATATTCCGAAACGCGATATCCCGAAAGTCAAAGGATCGTGTGGGCCACTGAAGAGTTAGAGAAGTGGACAGGTGGCATACTATTTTGGAGATTTGTGGAGTGAAGTCCCGAACTCACTACATCAGGATTCACAATATTGCGAACTCTGAAATGCCGATGGAGTGAAGGACTGTTGAAAGGTCAACCACACGAGCATATCGGAGTATCGACATATCGGGATTCGAGAATCGATAAGACAAGTTGTTCGACATCGTGAGTGTCGAAATCCCAATAGGGTAAAGGAAAGGTCAGCATTGACTGATTTCGAGTTTCGGGGATTCATAAACTGAACGCTTGACCAGTGGATTCGCAAAGTTGTGAAGTCCGATCTCCTGAGTGTAAAGAGGGGATCCCGTGAAGAGTTGTTGTGGGTGAAGATTTCCTAATAGGGAAATAGAAGAGTTTTTCAGAGTTCTTCGGGCCGTGTGAAGGGAAAGATCTTGTGCTGACGAGGACCTTTCGACCTATGGGTTGAGGGTGTCAACTATCAGAAACAATGATATCTCTCCTGAGCCTTTCCGAGGTAAAACTCAAAACTTGTCAACGCACTCCTTGTGGACTTTCACTGCACTCCTTGTAGGAATTCTCAGAAAGAGAAACAATTGAAACTCATACTCTCCCTCTTACAGACTTCACACATTCAACATGAAATCACACACATACACACAATTGAAACAAATTCATAACAGAGACTGAAATTAACTGTAAACATACCATTCAATACATTTAAACAATATTCATCACAACACCATGAAATTGAGTCAAAGAATTCTTAGGTTAACTCAATTGTTATTGTACATGGGTTCTATAGGAACAACTATCTGCTCATACAAATTTTACAATCTTTGTTCTCCTCTACTATCCTTGCTCTAAAACTCTTCAGCTTAGTTACAATGAGAATAATAATACAATAAAATACAAATGAGGTAGATTTTTAGAGTTTTCCCTCTTACAACTCTAAGCTATCAAATCGAATTAAAGCCTATAACTACCTTACATTTTCACTCATTAATAGAAAATTGTGTATTACTATATATATTTGTTTATGGTTGCATCTTTGATACATTTATTTTATATTATTGGATATATGGGATATCTCTGTGCATTGTTTTATTATATCTCCACTCTCATTTCGTGCTGAAAATAATCCGGATTAGTGGTATCAGAGAAGGCTACTATTGATCATTTTTTTTCAGTGCATGTCCTTGACGAGGTCAAGGTATAGCAAGTTGGGTCTTGAGCTTGTCTCTCTTGAATACAATCGCTCTCGCATGCCCAATAAACCCTCTATGGCGGAAGAAAAGAAAGATGACAGAGGAGATGATTCTATCGATCTATTGCTTGAGAAAGCTCTCACGCGACAGAGGGACGAAATGATGGAGAATTTTTCCCACATCCTTCAATACCCGCCGATAGCAACATGTGCATCTTCATCAAACAACCACTTTGGAAGCACCTATCCTTTCAAGGTAAATGTTAATTTTGATATTCCCGTATTTGAAGGTCAGATAGATGCAGATGCCCTAGACAAATGGTTAAATTTGTTAGAAGGTTGTTTCTCTGTTCACCATTTTTCATATAGGGAAAAGATCAGCTTTACACTCCTTAAGGATCTCCCCCATGCCAAACATTGGTGGGAAAATTACTAGGAGCAAAATTTCGTAGAGGAGTCTAGAGTATATGGGTCCGAGGCCACTTGAGATTTTTTTGTGGATGTAGTAAAGGAACAGTATTATCCCCTTGGAAACTATGAGGACCAGTACATGAGATGGACCACACTATGACAAGAGAGGGGCCAATCAGTTCCATAGTTCCCCAATACCTTCCATACCTTGGGCACCAAGATGGGTATCAAATACTCTAAATGACATTTGGTTCTGAAATACCGTGGGGTCTACATAGATACATCGAAACTGAAATGGATTTTCTGGACATCTTATCACTCGGTGCTGATTATCGATATGCTGTTAAAATCGAGTAGAAATTTAAGCACCATAAAAAATGGGAGTTTGGGTTTTCAAATCTACAACAACCAAATTATGATAAATACAACCCTAACAAACAATTGCCCGAAANTACAAAGAAGGACACCGGAAAATGGTGCAATTTTCACAAAATCCCCTGGCACAACACTGATGAATGTTGCTCAAAAACATCATTGGTGGCCGAGATCAAAGACAAGGAGCCAAACCCTAATTCAAAATCTGATTCTGAAAATACTGGTAAAAGACAGATCATCGACGCAGACCCCACTGCTATTGTCGTGACTGCAACAATTCAACCAGAAGAACCAACAGATCCTGAAGAGGGGGAGCACCTTTTTCATTCAAATATGTGGGTGAAGGGGACCCCACTGCATTTTATTGTTGATAGCGGAAGCGAGAAGAACCTCATCTCAGCAGAGGTCATCAAACAGTTGGGATTGTCAAAAACACCACACCCACAACCATACAACATCGGGTGGCTTCACCAGGGACGAGATCTTCATGTCA
>JASDQU010585618.1:15146-31426 GCA_032191745.1 Picea mariana | reverse complement strand
GAAGGATACTGCAACCACTATAGCCTCGACCCAGACACCTTCTATCCAACAGAAGAATGTCGAAAAGATTGCATCAAAGTGTAAATATTCCTTCTAAATAGGATTCTCATGTATCTAGACTTGTTAAAAAGTTCCAACCCTTCTAGCCACAGGTTCGTGACAACCTTCGACAAGCTAAGCAACACAACTTCTCCAACAAGGCAAGCAACTCATCAAGATGCAGATTCAACAAATGATTTTCCCTCTCCCCTGAGCACTCAACACAATGTATACCATTGATTCCTAAGGAGGGAGGATTGATCTAGGTGGATATCAGTGGCCACCCACCTTTTCCAATTGGCTCAAAACAATTTTCTGGAAATTTTGGTAATTTACTATTTTTAGCAGTTTTTAACTTATGGGGCCATTTTGAGGGCCTAAATGAATGTTTTTTGGGATAAAGATTCTCAATGATAGCTAAAGGCTCTAATTGAGCCCCACAAATGAATCTCCTTGACTATACCTTTCCAACAAGCTATCGTGCACCCCAAACATATATGGTATGCCAAAGTTACACCCCCGAGAAGTTGATACACCAAACTACCCAAAATGGGGTCCAAAAAACTGTTGGCTTTTCATCTTCCGGGGTTAGGTTTTTGGATTTTATTTATGATAAAAAGGACTTTGGAGCCTCATTTTAAAACATCTTATTTCAAATGTGAGTAGCAAACACATCTCTTCTGAGAGATAAGCTGCCACCATTCTAGCGAGTCTTTCACTCTGTATTTTTACAGTCGTTGTACATTTTCGCTCATTAATAGAAAATTGTGTATTATTGTATCTATATGTTTATGGTTGCATATCTGATACATTTCTATTATATTATTGGATATCTGGGATATCTATGTACATTTTTTTTATTATATCTCCGCTCTCATTTTGTTCCGAAAATAATCCGGATCAGGGAGAATCCCAACATGAACCTACGATAGAAATTGGCAAGGACTAAGAAGCTCCGAAGCTCAGTGAGTGTGGTTGGGGTTGGCCAGTCATGAATGAATTGGATCTTGGTTGGATCCACATGCACACCATGTTTATCCATGATGTAGCCTAGTTACTGGACCCTTTCCATGCCGAAGGATCATTTTTCCAAGTTGGCATATAGCTTGTTCTGCCGCAGGGTGTGCATAACCTGTTGAATATGCTGTAAGTGTTCTGCCCAAGTCTTGTTGTAGATGAGTATGCCATCCATATAAACCACTACAAAATTATTGGTGAAAGGTCACAAGATATCGTCCATCATCCTCATGAAAGTTGTTGGAGTATTTTTCAAACCAAAGGGCATGACCAACCATTCAAAAGGACCTTCTTTTGACTTGAAGGCGGTCTTCCATATATCTATATGTTCTATGGGGACCTAGTGGTAGCTAGACTTCAGATCAATCTTACTGAAGTATTTGTCCCCCTTGAGCTGATCAAGGAGATCATCAATTTTAGGAACCAGGTACTAGTTCTTGACTGTGATTTTATGTAGGGCTTGATAATCAATGCAGAGTCACCAGGTCTTGTCTTTCTTCTACACCAAAATGATTGGGCTCCCACAAGGTGATGGGATGGGATGGATGTGCCTCTTGTGGATCAGTTCTTGGATCTATCACTTGTTATCCTCATTCTCTAACAGAGAGAAAAAACATATTGACCCATTGGGTAGCGGTACATCGAGGGTCAGATTGATGGGATGCTTGACCCAATAGTGCAAAGGCACCCCATTAGGTGAGGAGAAGATGTCTTTGTATTCTACCAGGACCTTGTCCACTTTCTTCTGCTAAGTGGAGAGGTTAGCCATTGAGGCCCTATATGTGGCTGCAATATTTCTCTCACTCTGAGAGTGAATCACGAAGAAGACAAACTTCTTGGTGTGAGAGATGACCTTCCTGCATTGCTTGTAAGAGATCAAGGAAATGAAACTAGGTGGGACTGCCTCGGGTATCCTGTATAATTTCCTATTCAAAGTAATAATAACATTGTGAGGCCTAAACTCATATACAACATGATGTTTCCATAAATAAGGTTGTACCAAAAGAACATTACACACTTCAAGAGGAGCGACATAACATAATAAATTATCTTTGAAGGGCTTGATGCCGTACGACATGAGACACTATTGGTTGACGCAAAGACCGCTTCCTTGGTGGAGCCATCCAATGGCTAGGGCTGTGGGTGCGACGCTGTTAGTAGGGCTAGCCACTTGATGAAATATTCTGAGATGAAGTTCTTCTGTCTACCACTATCAATGATCAAGTGTAGCGGGGTGCCTTTTACCCACATCTTTGAGTGAAATAGGTGCTCTCCTTCTTCTGGCTTGTCTGGTTCACCAGGATGGACCTTGGTGGTAGAAACAGTGGCATTAGGTTCCACGTCGATGATCCATCTCCCCCTTTTTGGTTCTGAATCAGAGTCAGAACTTGCATTTGATTCAAAGGATTTCACCTCAGCCACCAACAATTTCTTGGAGCGGCAATCAACAATGTTATGCCAGGGGATCTTATGGAAGTCACACCATTTCCCGGTATCTTTATTTGTCTTTCCGATGTCCTTCTTTGCTCTTGTCCTAGATTGGTTATCTTGAGGCTATCCATATTTGATCTATTATTTGTTCTGCAGGTTGGGGCTTCCCTTTACTTGCTTCTGATGTGAGGGGTTCCCATGACCAAATTACCACTTCTTTTGTTTAAGCTTTTGCTCGATTTTGACGACATATCGATAGGCCACGCCCAAGGATGAGATGTCCAAAAACTCCATTTCGGCCTATATGTATTTATGCATACCACCACGATAATTGAGAACCATATGCCGCTCATAATATTTGATACCCAACTTGGTGCGCAAGGTATGGAAGATATTTGTGAACTCTGGCACTGCATGGTCTCTTTCCTTCCGCAGTGTGATCCATTTCATATACAGGTCATCATAACTTCTAACAGGGTAGTATTGTTCCTTGATAGCATCCATGAAGGACTCCCAGGTGATCAAGATTGTAAATAATGAGGGTTCCTCTATTTCCTTCTTTTCACAGAAAGTCTCCCACCAGTCTTTGACATGGGGAACGACTTTGAGGAGTGCAAACATAATGTTTTTTCTGTTTGAAAAGTTATGGATAGAAAAATACCCTTCTAGCAGATTCAACCATTTAGCTACAACATCTTCATCTATTTGACCTTAAAATATGGGAATATAAAAGTTTATTTGTACCTTGAAGGGGGCGGTGCCTCCATTCGAAGAAGATGTGTCACCTATTGGTAGCTGCCGAAGGATTTGCACAAAACTATCCATCATTTCATTCCTCTGTTGTGTGAGGGCTTCCTCGAGAAACATTTTGAAAGGATCTCATGTCCCATCATATTTATTTTCTCTCACCATCAGATGTCTCTTGGGCATGTGAAATATTTTTTCCTCAAGAGAAACAAGCTCGATACCCAATTCTTTGTACCCTAACCTTGTTGGGGACATGCATTAAGAACGACAAGGAGCAAACCACTATGATACTAATGATCCAGATTTTATGAGAAAAATGAAAATGAATATAGATTATTATTACTCTTAACACAGAGACACAAGAATAACATAGATACAATAACATAGATACAGTAAAACTAGTTTCTATTCAATAAGAAAATGCCCTGAAACTGTAAAATGCAGCGAAAAACAAGCTTGCTAGAATGGTGGCGTCTTATCTCCGTGAAGAGATGTGACGGATGCGCTCATTCGCAAGAAGATGGTTATAATGAGGCTCTCCAAGACTTTTTTACAATAAACAGGATTCCCAAACCCTAGACATCCAATAACCTAACCCTAGGAGATGAAGTGCCAAAAGTCATGTGGGCCCCGTTGGGGTAAGCTAGTACATCAACTTCCCAGGGTTGTAACTTTTTCATATGATATTTGTTTTAGGCGCACGATAGCCCGTTGGAAAGGTATATACTAGGACTACACATGTTTCCATCAAAATTTGACTCATTAAATGGGATTACTATGGAAATCCCTAAAAACGCTGTTTAGGGCCTCAAAACGACCCCGAAAGTCAAGGATCCAAAAACTAGGAAAAAGATGACAAACTGGAAAACTACCAAAATGAGCCAGTTGGAATATGTGGGAGGCCACAAAAATCCATTTGGATCACATGTGGAACAACTAGGTGGTGCCATATGGCACCTTCGAGAATACCACGAAGGCCCGCATATCAAAAAGTTATTGGTCGATAGGTTTTGAACCCATGACCTACAGAGGAATATTCTTGGAATATTCCAAAGTCTTAACAAACATCTGCCTACCATTGTGCCACATATGGTATTTTTTATAAGAAATAAACCATATTATATAAATATTTATGCCTATGTCAGTGCAAGATTTGGGCCATAGTTTAGGCTCGTGCCCTATATAAACCTGGGCACGGATTTCGAGGAGGGACACATAGTATGGTGTGTATAGTGCGATACAATATGGTGCATGGAAATATGTGGCAAAGAGATAATCTTCCTCATTTTTCATGCAAGAGGTGTTCCTATTTTGGATTTGTCTTGTTTTGCATGCGTTTGAGTTCTTTGAGAGAAGTATAGAGCGTTTGTACTCATTTTTCTCAGAATTTAGAGAGGAATCTAATGGTGATGTTATTTCTATGCTAAAGTGTTGTGTATGAAAGTGTTATTTCCATTTATCATGTATGAGACCCATAATATCGTTATGCGTGCAAAAGGGGGTCTTTAAACACTTGTTCAGAACATAGTCAAGTTTATACTCATTCTTCTCTTAATTTCATGAGAAATTCAATGGTAACCTCTGTTTCTAGGTTGGAGTAGTAGAATTGAAGGGTGTATTCAAATTGGCCATTTTAATTCATAATTGTATCAAGAAATTGAGCATTAATAGAGTTATCTCACTGTTTGGAAGCCGACCCAGAGACATAGCCCAAGATGGGTGAACTCTGTTATCAAACTATGTAATGAGCCTTGTTATTTGTTGTCTCTATTTTTCTCTATTTTGGCACTCATTATTTCCTCAAGTTGTTATCATTTGATGATGTTTATGGATAAATAAGAATTTTCACATGATATTTTGAAAATAGTCATAACGATCTTAATTTCCCGAATCTGGTCAGATGGTTAGTGTCTACATAAGAGCTAATTGTCATATAAGGATTTTCGGATCATGTGGTATCATAATTGGTTTGATGTGTATTCAGAAGTGAATGCTTATGAGGTCCAAACTCAAGCTTGGTGAAGGATTGTTTGAAGAGTAAATTCCTGAGATTGGTTCGAAGAGTGCATTTCAAAAGAAAAAATAGCTTCAACAAAAGACATGGATTATTCTAATCCAATTTTTTTTGGTACCGAAGAGACATTCTTTTTTGAATTCATGGTAATGAAGACCACGGTGGAAGAAATGTATGAGGATTTAAAGAGGGCTAAGGGAACTGGTAGTAAAAGGAAAGGAAATCCACATAACTTTGAGAAGCAGTCGAAGGGAAAATAAGAAGATAAGCTTACATGTTCTTATTACAAGAATAAAGGACATGAGGAGGCAACGTGTTGGAAGTTGCATCCAGAGAGGTTACCAAAGAAGTTAAAGGACAAGGGTAAACATAAGGCCACAACCATAGTTCAAGATCTTGGATCAGATTATAAAGTTACAACTATGGGCATTGAAGGTATATTTTTTGTTAAGAGTTCTAGTTCACATACTTCTTCTTCAAACGCTAATGTAATCCCAGATGGAAGGAAAATAAAATAACCGTTTCATTTACAATTTATCTCAAAGCACAATAGTATTGATACACTTGTCGATATTGGATCACAAGTAAATCTTATTTCAGAGCAATTTGTTCATAATTTGGGATTGGAAACTATGCCTCATCCGAGATTGTATCCTTTGGGTTGGATTTGTGATAATGCTCAGTTACAGGTAACTAAGCAATGCAACTTATGGTTTGAGATCACATCCAACTTTATTGATGAGGTAGAGTTAGACATGGTTCCACTTGACATTTGTGTGATGGTTTTGGGAAGTCCATACTTGTATGACAAGAAGGCCATTTTCTATTGGGAACAAAACACATATAATATTTTCAAGGATGGGATTGAGTTCATTGTGAGAGCTCATTAGATGAATATGAATTTGACACTTGTCACTACATGGCATGTGAAAATTCTAGTTAATGATAGTATCCATGATTTAGGTTTACAACCTACGATTGAAAGTAAAACATGTCCTTTGTTTGATGTTATTCCTATTAAGAAGGGGAAATATGTTGATGTTTCATTCTCTTTTGCATATGTATATTCAATTTTGTTTTTCAGTTTATTACTAATCAGTGAAGTATGTTTAGTAATTGCAATAATGAATGGCAGAGTTTGTGAATTTAAGGAAATGGCTAACTCGGTCAACAATGTTGTTTTAGTCTTTGTTATCATTGTGATGAGTTAGGTGCTCATTACCTAGGAAAAATGGATGGATGATACTAGACAAGTGAGGCAGAAGTACCCTCACTTCATTTCTGAATGAACCTAACTTTTGGAGCTCATATAAGTTGTTTGGACCACCTATAATTGGATCTAGTGATTTCTGGGATTCAGAGTCAGTGTCGGCATCAGAGGTAGACAACTAAAAAACTTATATTCCATTAGAGAGAATGGAACATTAATGTTATGTAAATTCCATGTCCATGTAAGATGTATACCTTGTACAAAATAAAGTCAAACGATACAGATGTTTGTGGAAAACATGTTTATGTTTTATCTTTCAGGGTAAGAGAGAGGAAATGAACATGAAGTTCATTCAGAGAATCAAACAAATACATCAATTAGTACATGAACAATTAAGCCAAAATGGGTGAGGCAAAGACCAACATTCGACTTGTCTTCTTGATTTCTGAGATGGACTATCTTCAAGAGAAAAGGAGATGGGAGTGAATGCTGAGTTCAATATTCAAATCTAGATGTTTTGGATCAGAGAGTAAGTGAGTATAATTCTATAATGAAGGAATCAAAGAGATAGAACCAGCGCTATATCTATAGCTAAAAAGTAGCACCAGTAGCTGTAAGAAAGAGAAAGAGTCAGAGCCATTGCCAAGAGCCAGAGTCATAGCCATGTTCTAGAGAAGTAGACAAAATTACACTGATCTATATTATTTTTATTGAGCTAATGAAAGTTCAAGAAGGAGATCAAATCTGTGTCCAATATGAAAATTCAAGGCAAAGATCAAGGTCGAAATGGAAATCATTCCAAGTGCATTTCAGTAAGGTGGAAGAGTGAAGAAATATTTATCATCACTAAGTTGCTGAATGATCCATACTTTTGGAGGTCCAAAAGTTCTTTAGTGGGGAGGTGTGATCCGGGAGGATCTAGAACGCTCAAAAATTGATATTCTCAAATTCTTATGAAAATGACTCCATTGCTTAGAGTTTGATGATATCTTTCCAACGGTGCATGAAATGCCTCAAAAAAACCTTGTATGAGAAATTTATGGCCATTTGAAGTTTTCAAGAAACAAGGAAAAAGGAAAAATGGGGGTGCCATGTGGCCAATCATACAATTGAAAAGGAACAGGATGACATTAGCATGATGATGTGGCATCACGAGAGGTTTCCACGTGTCACTAATTTTTTGCCATTTTAGACACTTGATTGGGCCAATAAAAATGTTCCATGTGTTGTTCATACGGTTCACATGGCACCACTGAAAGGGTGACATGTGGCAGGCCATACAATGATGTGGAAGATAGGTGGTAGATGCATACGAGCAGGTGGACCATTAAAACATTTGACACATGGCAGGTCATATAGTGACATGGCATCTAGGTGGTAGGTACATTTAGTAGGTGATGTGGAAGGTGTGTACAGTAGCAGTTGACGTGGTAGACATATGGCAGTGACATGGCAGGTGTGTACAATGGTAGTGACATGGAAATGATGTGGCATGTTTACTGTATGTGTGGTGGTGATGAACAATGAGAGGCTGCCTTGTGGCACCTTCAAGAAGACCATGAAGGCCTGCAGATCAAAAAATTGTTGGCCAATGGGTTTTGAACCCATGACCTATGGAGGAATATTCTCAAAATAATCCAAAGTCTTAACAAACATCCGCCTACCATTGCACCACATATGGGCCTTGTTATAACAAACTAACCATATTGTATTAATATTTATGCCTATTCCATCGCAAGATTCGTGCCATAGCTTGGGCCCATGCCCTATATAAACTTGGGAATGAATTCAGAGGAGGGTACATGTAGTACGGTGTGTACAATGCTATACAGTACAGTGCATGGAAATCCATGCCAAAGAGAGAATTTTCCTCGTTTTGTGTGCAAGAGGTGTTCCTATTTTGGATTTGTTTCATTTTGTGTGCAATTTAGTTCTTTGAGAGAAGTATAGTGTTTATACTCATTTTTCTCACAATTCCGAGAGGAAGCTGATGGTGATTTTAGTTTTGTGATACAATGTTGTGTATGAAATTCTTATTTCCATTTTTCATGTATGAGACCCATAGTCTTGTTATGCATGCAAAAGGGGGTCTTTAAGCACCTATTCAGAACATAGTCAAGTTTATACTCATTCTTCTCTTTGTGAGAAATTCAGTGGTAACCTCTGTTTTTGGGTTGGATTAGTAGAATTGAAGGGTGTATTCAATATTTACATTGTAAGTCATCATTGTATCAGTCATTTCAACATTAATAGAGATGTCCCATTGTTTGAAAGCAGACCTAAAGACATAGCCCAATATGGGTGAACTTCGTTATCAAACTGTGTATTGAGCCTTGTTATTTGTTTTCTCTGTTTCTCTCTATTTTGGCACTCATTATTTCTACTAGTTATTATCAGTTGATGAAGTTTATGGATAAATAAGCATTTTCACATGATATTTTGCAAATAGTCATAATGATCTTAATTTCCCAAATCTGGTCTTATGTTTAGTGTTTGGTTAAGAACTAATTGACATCTAAGGATTTTCAGATGAATTTCCCAGCAATATGTGATACCTAGGCTGATACTTGACCATTTTTCTTACGTCTTCTAGGTCTTTTCATTTCATGGTTCACGGGAGCCCCATCCTAGTCCTGTTTGAAGGAAAAACACGTATCTTTTATTTCAAGACATTTGCCTTGTATTTTTAAAGACATATTATTTTTTAAGTTCCCAGAGAACTATTTTGGGATATTACATTATTATAATCTCAAAGACTTTGATTCAAGCATGAGATTTCAAATGTGCATCTATCATAATATTTTTTGTGCCTAATGAAATGATAATTTATAGTTCTCTGCCAATGCGGTCCATATTTTGTTGCTTCCTTTCCTTGAATGTTGTTTCTATCTTGATGAATACTGTGATGGAAATATTATCCTATTTACTTTCACACTCTATTGGTTTATGAATCCTGTAATATATTGTAAACAGTTTATTTTATAAGATACCTAGTTCTCTCTCAAGTATTCTTATGATGTGAGTACTTATTTCAAATAATCATGGTCCTTCTTAGGCATTGTTTATATTTCTGCATGCAATTTTAAAAATAGAGTAGTACCACCTTTTAAAAAACGCAGAGGGATTTTATCCTTGTGAGGTTGACTTAAAGACCGTAGAAAAATATTTTAGATCAACACAGATCAAGAGTCCTCACAACATATTGGGGAACAAGACTCCTAAAGAAACATTCATGGGAGTGAAGCCAGAGATATGACACTTTAGGATATTTGGTTGTCTAGTATAATCCATGTGCCTATGGAGAATAGGATGAAGCTGGAGCCTTCAAGGGAGAAGGGTATTTCTGTGGGGTACAACGAGACCTCAAAGGTTTACATGATATTCCTACCAATGCAACGAAAGATAATGGTGAGATGAGATGTTATGTTCAAGGAAAAATTGGCATCTAGGAAGTCTCATGATTTACCAATAGTGACATAGGACGAAGGGTAGGTGGATTTGAAGGGAGAGCATAGTTCATATAATTCCAATGCAGGGATTCAAACTTTAGGTGGAGAGGAGGATTTATTCCCTTCGATATCTATTAGGAGACCCAAGTGGTTTGAGAAGAAATTGAAGGATGCTCAGGAGCATGTTGATGCTCATAGGAGCACATCCAAAGAGATAAAGCCTCCAAAGAAGTTTCCAAACTTCATGGAACTAAGGAGTAATATGATTGAAGAAGAAACAAAACATCATGTTTATTAGAATGCTCTGGTGTAGGATGATGTGCAGGATATTATGCCAGGATTAGAAGGAAATCTAGTTCTACGTGGCTCTTCCAGAAATACCTTCCTCACTAAGAGGGAGTGTTGACTTTTTGTAGCTCGGATAGGTACTTCCACATTAATTTGTGTCTAACATATGGAAGTTGTCATTAATACCTCTCAAAAATTTGGAAATTCATTGTAATAATTTAATTATTAAAGTGAATGTCATTTTATAGAGGTTAATTTAATGAAATTCCTAAGTTTTTGGCATCTGTGAATTAAATTAATTAAACAAATCTTAGCCATTGATCTCAAGTGAGGTGAGATCTAATCTCAACCATCAATCACTTTGGAGATTAATGTTAGGGATCAAATCAAGATTATAAAAGGAAGCCGCAGTGAGAGGAGGAGACACACATAAGCAAGGAGTGAGTGACTCATTTGAGAGTGTGTTATGAACATAAATATACACATAAATAGATATTCATAACATAATAATTAATTAATTAATAATAATTATTAATAATGAAAGGACATGTCTCAAAGGACATGACTATTGGTTAAGGGCACCCCTACGTGGGTATATAAACTATCCCTCATTCTCAATTGTATATCATCTTATCTATTCATATTTTATACATTATTCCTACATGGATTATTATATAAGTATTTTGGATAATTCTTGTGTGAGCGAACTTTGTTCGTCTCATTTGGTATCAGAGAAAGAGATAATTCTTCCATAAAGTATGCTTTGAGGACAGAGCATTTTTAAGGGGAAGGCAATGTTATGAACATAAATATACACATAAATAGATATTCATAACATAATAATTATTAATAATGAAAGGACATGTCTCAAAGGACATGACTATTGGTTAAGGGCACCCCTGCGTGGGTATATAAACAAGCCCTCATTCTCAATTGTATATCATCTTATCTATTCATATTTTATACATTATTCCTATATGGATTATTATGTTATATTCCAGGTATTTTGGATAATTCTTGTGTGAACGAACTTTGTTCGTCTCAGAGTGGAGAAGGAATTTCACTTTGCAGATTTGGAAAGGGAGGAAACATTACAACTAGGAGGATTTTAGCAGGCTATACAAGCTAGGTGGATAGTGAAAGTTCTTTTTGAAGGGTTGTACAACCTACATGAGCACCCAAGGAGGGTCATACAATGCACGTGTTAGGCCGTACATGATGCAAGAAGGTAGTTGCAGGCATACAAGCTATGAACATCATCGTATATCCTACAACATGGTTGTATAGGATGCAACATAGGGTGTACAATGTACTTTTGGGCTGTACAAGATACCATACAAGCAACAATGCAATAGTTTGGAACAAGAAGGGGCATGGGGGTTTCTTCACCAAAAATTTCCCCAAGTTTTGCTATTGCTTGTATTTTTTTTTTCTTGGTAAAAGAGCCCTTGTGTGCTTGGATATTATTAATGAAAAAAATATTTGAAGGGCAAAAATTGGTAGTGCATTTTTCATTGTAATATTGGCTTCCTTTTTTTCTTCTACTATTTGTTTCAGTTAATTATTTCAGCAAGTGTAAATCATTTAGTGAGCTGTAATTTAATTTTTTAGCAAGGAAATCACTATGAAATATTTTATCCGGGGCCAAGATTAGAAGATTAACATACTTTTTATATACAATTTAAAAAAAATGTATTAAAACCATCCCTTATTTTTAAAAAGAAAAACAATGAACGTTAAAGAATACCATTTGTAATTGTATTAGTACATTTAGTGATAAAATTTATTCTATTTAAAACTATATGTTTCATTTATTTTCTTAATTACTACCATATAATTTGGCTAGTCAGTAAATAAGATAAGATTCATTCTCTTAGCAATTTAAAAAAAAAAATACTATTATTTTATGGCTTTCATTTGGATCCAAATTCTATAATAGAAACATTAATGACTTAATTTGAATGAACATTATGAATTAATTTGAATTAGCTAAGCATTTCCAAATTGAGAGAGCATTTTAATTGGATCCAAATTCTATAATAGAAACATTAATAACTTTTTTTTTTGTTAATGTGGCCGAACCTGTTGGCATCGGGATTAACCTGTGGCTTGAGAAACTGCGACTCAGGGGCATCTAAGCCGTCAAAATCACCCGGGGATCGCACCCGTCCTGAGCCACACCAACCCTTAACATGGTTGGATTTTTTGTCCCCGTAGGTTTCGAACCGGTGACTTTTCAACACAGAGTGGCTTAACAACACACTCCATCACCGACTGTCCTACACCTCGGGGACAAAAACATTAATAACTTAATTTGAATGAATATTATGAATTAATTTGAATTAGCTAGGCATTTCCAAATTAAGAGAACATTTCAATTAGGCTTATCCTTCTTAACCTTCACCAAAACGAATATTTTTAATAATATAGACTTTTGTAATTATATAATCTCATACCTTAAACCTACACTAACACTGACTAACTAGAAAAACAATCAAGATGCTTTCACCAACAAGCACATTTTAACAATTTAGATTTTTGTGATTATATAATCTCATACCCTAAACCTACACTAGCCCTAATATTGACTAACTAGAACAACAATCAAGATGATTTTCTTTAGTGGGAGCTTGATCATATGCTATATAAGTGACAATATGAGTCCATTTAGATGCAAACTAAACTAGTGATAATAATTGTAAGTTAAAAATCAAGATAATTTTCTTCGGTGGGAGCTTGATCGTATGCTATATAAGTGACAATATGAGTCCTTTCAAATGCAAACTAAACTAGTGATAATATTTGTAAGTTATAATGATTTATTACCACTCTATAGAACATCGTGTTAACGACCAAAGATAAGGACCATTGCAATTAATGTTTAGATATTGTATTTTAAAAGTTCCACGTGGTACAAATGTTTTTTTAAAGCCAGTAATAAATAATTTATAACTCCATATATCCTATTCGTTTCGCACGTCTACGCTATTGATTTATAAAATAAATTTCATAGAAATTATAGTTAATTTTAAATAATTGTAATTATTATTTTCTTAGAAATTATAGTTAATAATAAATAATTATAATTATACTTAATCGTTAATTTCAGACTTTTAGAAAGGTAAGAAATTGCTTGGATTTATTTTTAAATTAATTTGTATCCTAAAAAAACATTAAGAGAAGTCTTCCTAGGTTTTGATGAGTTAAAATATTAGAAATTGTGATTTAATGTGGGTGTGCAAAATACATTCTAAGGGTGTATGAACAACATTCTAAGAGAAAGCAGTTTTCATCTTCAATCCTCTTACGATGTTTTAGGAATTGTCCAACACCTTTATTGATGATTCTCTAGAGATACTTCAGCCCCAAACTTCACAACCATATAAGATAACAAGAGTGACGAGAGTCTCAAAATATGAGTTTCTTCTTATCCCATAGCCAAAGGTCTGATGATTTACACTTGTTTTCAAGCCCATACCAAGCTTTCCACCCTCCATTTATCCTTTTCTCAATGGTATAGTTCCATTTAATATTGTGATGTAAATCGATTCTAAGATATTTGTATGAAGTCACTTCCTCCAAGATATTATCGTAATATACAAAATTATCGTAAGTGATCTTTTTGGATTTAACTATCATAACCTTCGTTTTGTCAATGTTAATAATCATACCCATAATATAGCATAAATCCTTGAGGATTTTTAGTTTCTTACCAAGATCATAGATGTTGGATTACTAAGAGAGGGGTTGAATCGGTAATAGCATAATTATAATCCTTTTTCTCCAAACAATCCAAGTGTTATATCAATGTAGAATTATTATCCAATAATGAGCAATAAGAAATGAACAATCACACACATACATAGTACACCAGTGTTTTACGTGGAAACCAAAATCAGGAGAAAACCATGAAATGCTTTATCTTATATGTCTTGAAGAATTACATTCATTGGAATCACCAACTTCCTTTGTTTTCCAGCTGCAACTGGAAGGAGGCTCCAACCCCCTAGTTTCTCAGGCTACAACCTGAGGGAAGCTCCAACTCCCCAATTCTCTGGCTATAACCAGAAGGAGGCTACAACCCCCTATGTTCTTTGGCTACAACCGGAAGGTGGCTACAACCACCTGTCCTTGCCTCGTCCAACCACCCTGAAGTAGAAGTAGAATGATGAAACCACTATCACATTATCATTGTGAGATATACCATTGTAAACATGTACCAATAAACCTGAACCATGCATCATCCAAGCATTAACCTATACCTCAACCTGTAATCAACCTGTACCATAAACAAGTGCATCAACCATGCACCAACCTGTACCAAACAATTTGCAATCAACATGTACCATAAACAAGTGCAACCAAACATGTACCAAGTATGTACCAATCATGTGTCAAGTACTCATCAACTATGTCTCATCAATATGTACCAACATCATCAACTATACACCTCATGTACGTGCCAACTCATCAACTACTTGTCTCAACCATGTACCCAACTTGTACTTCAACTAAAATCCCTCATCAATTTAATCATACAAATATGATTTGTAACTCTGTAATAGACCTATTGCATATGATCACATACCTACAAACCTTCCTTAACTTTAACAACAAGAGACTATCATTTTCATCAAACGTTTCTTTAGTCTCACAAGACTAGTTTTGGATTATTCAACAACCCTAACTTGAAATAATCATAACTTTGTACCTGTAATGAATAAATATTTGAAATTGATACAAAATTTTCTTCAGTGTTTGTTATGCAATTCCTCTACGTGTCACTACTTGGAACCTCTCACAAAAGACATTATGGAAAAAATGGCACACCTTGTTGAATTCTGGCTTATTCTAGAGAGCGACCTTGTAGAGAGTTCCCCGCACAGAATATTTGTTGAAGTGATCTGAAAATGTTACACAACATATTATAGACTGTAATCTAACCAACACATTTGGTATTACTGAATTTGGATCTTTTATGAAGAAGTTATGACATTTTTACCCGAAACACCTGTTTTTGACTAGTTTCAGGACAAGCCACAAACCCTATTTTCCACGGAGTGTAACGCCAAAAATACAACGACCCAAAAGCTTTATTTTTTACCACAGATACTTGGATATGTTTCCTCAATGGAATATAAATTTCATGGTCTAAATAATTCTATAAAAAAAGTGATTGCGAAAATGGTGAGATGACCTGAAAAAAACATACCTTAGAAAGCATCATCAAAAGAATTTATCCTTCCTTGAATTTCGACCTTCTTTTCTTCAATTTCCTTAGAAAGTTAGCTTATATATCATTTTGTTACCTCAGACACCTATAGTTATTCAATTTTCTCAGGTGTTTCTTAAATGAGAGAGCCTTGCCTCTTATTTATAC
Source organism: Picea mariana (assembly GCA_032191745.1). Lineage (NCBI taxonomy): Eukaryota > Viridiplantae > Streptophyta > Pinopsida > Pinales > Pinaceae > Picea > Picea mariana. The sequence continues at coordinate 15,851 of JASDQU010585618.1, read as the reverse complement.
TCTCCAAGTAGTTTCCTTAAAAACATCTTCTAGGTCACTTTGCCCACTTTCCTTATTTTAGGGTTAAACCACTTCTAATTTCTCCTTTAATATTATTATTGAATTAATTTATTTTTTATTCACTTTGAATTATAGTACACTCATCACTTCACTTTATTATTTACCTTTTAAAATCTCTTAAACCACTTTGACTACTTTGACCTTTTGGGGCTTCTAGATGACATATGAGGGTCCTCCAACTTCGTAAGGCCATAACTCTCAAACCGTGAGGAGTTATGTGACATTACACATACCACCAGAAATGGAATGACATGTAATATCCATATATAATAGTATTACTTGAAAATATATCAAAACTCATATCTTTATCCATCAAACAAACTTGGGTCCATTACCCAAACTTGGGTTCTCCAACTTCTCATGGCCATAACTCTCTATCTGTGAGGAGTTATGTGATGTTACACATACCAAAGGAAATGACATGAAAAACACTATCCATATAGGATAGTTTAACTGAAAAATTAACTGGCATTCATCTCATTATTCCAGAAATAAGCATGGGTTCTCTAACCATACTTCTAGGATAACTCAATCCGCAAAGCGTCTTCCCGTGAGGGATTTCACCATAAGGGGACCACTTTGGAGTTCATCCATTTCTACTTATTATCAACCATGAAAAGACAATAACGAGTCATCTTTACATAA
>JASDQU010585617.1:31022-50263 GCA_032191745.1 Picea mariana | reverse complement strand
AATATATATATTTCTTCTAAATGAAATATAAGTTTTTTCTTTCTCGAAAAAAAAAACTAAATTGATTTAGTTTATACCTTGTAACAAATCTCTCTCCGTTATAAAGAAGAACGCATACAAGATTAGGAAGGTTGGACAATTTAGGAATAAATTGTTATTAAGTTGTACTCATGTTCAAGACATTTCTTCCTAACACAAATTTTCTTGCAATTCAGCATAGTTAATAAACAAAAAAAACTTACTACATTCTGCATACTAATTTCTTGTTTGTTTTCTTGCATTTGGCCAATTCATAGTTTAGGTTGTTAGTCTTTTAATAATGTGTTCTCCTTTAATAGTAAATAACATTTTTTTTATATTATATCAATTTTAAAATACTTTAAACATTTTTATTACAAAATATTAATTTATTTATTTTTATTATAATTATATTTATTTTTATTAATTTGAAAGTTTGAAACTCAACGTATTTTAAAAATTTTAAATAAAAATCTATCTTGCATTTTAATTCTATTCTTCAAACATTAAATGGATTGTTCTCCTTTGAGCTCTCTTTGAAATCTAAGAAATCATATATTCTTCATACATTAGATGGATTGTTCTCCTTTGAACTCCTCTTTGAAATCTAAGAAATCATAAAAAAATGATTTGGTGAACATGACTTAGGGTTTATCAATTCAATGAGAAGTTTTGATAAGGGTTTTTGAGTAGGTATCATATTTCCTCACACTTGTTTGAAAAACTATAAAATTATATGATTATGATGGTAATTTTCGTAGTGCTGCAATATGATAATTATTTTCCAATATTTGGTGTAATTAGTTTTCAAAATTCATAAATTTATTAGACCTTCCTTATTATCATCATGGCTATTAAAATATAAATTTTTAATATTCATCTATAAATAATTACATAAAAAAATAAATTAGTATTTTATTTTAATAATGTATATTTGTTCATTATTAAAATAAAATATTAATTTATTTTTTTTATATAATTATTTATAAATGAATATTAAAAATTTATATTTCCTTAATAATAATTAACCTTTCTTTAAAATTATATCAAATTTAAAATAAATAGCTTCTCCTTGATTGAAAATTTTATGTGCATCTATGTGGGTTGTAATTGGGTTTTGAATTGAAGTGGTGTACATGGAAGATGAGAAACATATGAAGGGTTTTTGAGGTTTCTCTTATGGAAGATGAGAAACATATGAAGGGACTTCAATTAATCTCTTATGTTCTATGTTGGTTTATGCGTCGGTCGTGGGAAGTAATTTTTCAAGGTTCTATTATGTGGGGTCTTTAATCTACATATGGAGATGTATGAGGAGGAGGTAGACTAATATTTAGACCCCTCTGATTTGCAGGTGTTTTGGACGGTGCTAGGTGGCAAGGGTGATTTTTCTATTTCAATTTTTCTTTCAGGTCCGACCGGTATGGAGGATATCCTACTGAATTATTCGATTGTCAAGCCATTGGAGGTTATCAAACCAACCTCCCCTCCTCTAATGTCGTCTTCCCCAACGATGGTTTTGGGTATGGACTTAGGTTTGGAAAGGTGGCTTGGATCCCCATACCTTGAACCGTTAGACTGTTTACGAAACCTTGATGGTCAAGAACATTTCGATATTGAGTCTCTTGAGGGTTTGTCTTCGATCCCTTTCCATTTGAAGTTTGGTGACTTTGCGGCCCAACATCCTAATTTATTGATGGCTTCAGCTCTATTCAAAATCTTCCTTCGGGACCTTGACACACAAAACTTTCATCGGGTGTGGGTGGAACCCCAACTATCTCTCTTCCTTCACAGGGCATTGTTCTTCCTCCACGCGCAGTGGCCTCTAACCTAGAACATGTTTCCTATGTAGATTCAGTTCCAAATACTAATCCTAGATGGGATAATGTGCCACAGGAAAGGATACTCCCTTCTTCTCCTTTGTGGTCGACTAGAATTGTAGGGGAGCCTAAACCCTCTTCCCTAAAGAAAAATAAAACCAAATGTGTGAAATCCTCAAGAAGATATCTTCTTCTTGAAGTAGGCAGAGACATTAGAACGTCGTAGGTTGTTGAAATGTCGGAAAATTTGATTGTTGGAAAGGCTTGTGGGTGGTGTTTTGGGGCAAAAACTATCAAGGAATGGGTTGTGAAATACTGGTCAAAATATCTCAGCAGTCCCCCAACTGTAAAACTTTTGGCGAAAGGATGGATATTATTCAAATTCACATTAGGCGCGGATGTGGAGTGGGTCTTGAATTCATCATGGTCATTAGATTCCTTGCTGTTGTTTCTAAAAAGGTGGAACCCTCTTTTCGACTCTAGCTCGAACAAAATGGAAGTGGCTCCATTATGGGTAAGACTCCCTTCTTTTCCGCTTGAGCTATGGATCCTTGAGGGTTTTCGCATTATTGGAAATGCTATTGGGTCCTTTCTGGAAGCTGATATGAGTTTTCTTTTAGGGGATGAGATGATAATGGCCAGAAAGTTGGTAATGGTGGATATGTGAGGTGGATTAGCAGAAGAAATGATGTTGAAGATAGGGGAAAAGATTGTTATACAAAATATGAACTATGAAGGAATACCCTTTCGGTGTAGGTATTGCCATAAACATGACCACATTGCAAGCCAATGAAACCTTCCCTTTCATGGCAAAAAAGGTGGGCCACAATATTCCATAGCCAAAAAGCGGTTGATGAGTAAGTCTCTCGATGGGAGATCATCCGAGGAAGGAAGGTCTGGTGGAGTGGAGGGTATTTATGCTCAGCCAGAAGAGTCCAAAGAAAGCTCGGAGAACATAGAGTTAAGATTAGTTAATTTGGATGATATCGCATTTCCTCCTCCGTAAGATATGGATTTCTCTCCTCAACACTGTGCTCTCTTTTGTGAATCGTGCTAGGGGCCATCCCCTCCTTTGGGTATGCTTTCTTATTCTTCCCCTCCTGTCAATTTTATGATCACTTCATTTTATTTAATGGGTTTGAATTGGTCCAATTCCCTAAAACCCTTATCCATTTCCTCTGGTTTGGAGATTATCCCATCCTTCTCCCCTCCAGGACTCTCTTTAGCCATGTGCTCCTTAAATGAAGAAATCCATATCCCCTCCTCATGTGCAGTTTCTAAAGAATCATCTTCCACTAAATATTCAAAGGATGATTCAATTTCCTACCTTTTGTGGAATCTCCCGGTGATTATGAATGGAGATAGCAAGAACAAACCAAATGTCCTTGGAAGGAATCCCACTACTTTGATAGGGGGCAAAGGGAGGGGTAGGAAATCCTACCTATCCAAGGCTCAAAATAGAGCTCTCTCGGATTTGGTAAGCAGTAGACAACAATCTATTTATGGGGCACTTAGAGTGTAGAATGCCCTGGGAGGGTTTCCCAAATGAAAATTTTATCCTTCAACTTTAGGGGTGTGGTCAGCCCTTCAAAGAAATTGGCCCTCCAAAGGTTGATGGAGGTTTACCAACCATATATCATTCTTCTTCAAGAAACTCTCAGGGGATGAAGGAAAAAATTCCTCTTTCCTTGAGACCCTTTTCTCCTCTTGGTGTTTTGTTAGTTCTGATGCTAGGGGGAGATCTGGAGACCTTGCTCTTGAATGGAATACTAAATTAGTGAAAATTATCAGTCCTTGGGGATGTGATTTTAGTTTTGGCCTCAACTATTTCTTGAAAGAGATAGGAAAAGGGTTCTCGATACTGAATATCTACAGACCAAATGTGGATCGAGTTCTTTTCTGGGAATCTCTGTCAAGTAAGTATTTTCTTTCAAATAATGTTTTAATCATTGGTGGAGACCTTAATTTATCCTTGGGGGAAGCATAGTCTTGGGTCCCTAAGGTGAGGCCAGACCCCCTATCCGATTTTTTCTTACATTGGAAGGAATAAAAAAACCTTATTGATGTAGAAGTCTTAAAACCCATGCCTACATGGAGGAAAAAAATAGTTGGTGAGGACAAAATAGCTAAAAGATTGGACATATTTTTTATCATCGATCAATTGGATGCTTCCTAGCTCCAGATCAAACAATGGGTAGGCTGTGGAGGGGAGTCCGATCATCTACCAATTCTTTTGGAAATTGGAGGAGATTTCATGAAACTAGTAAGACCTTTTAAATTGAATTCAACTTGGGTGAAAAATGAGGAATTCCATGCTCTTATTAAATCTCATTGGGTCCCTTAAAATAATCAGTCCTTGATCCCTACGTCTATTCAATTGGTGGAAAAATTAAAAAGGGCAAAGAAGGAAACAAAGGATTAGGCCAAAGGAAAGAAATAAAAAGAGGAACAATAATTAAAGACATTGAAGAAAAAATCGAGGAGGATTTTTCTTCAAACCCTGAGGGTTTTCCCTCGGAATCCACAAAAGAGGAATTCCTTACTTTGGAGAAACGCGAAAGATAGATTCTGGAAGATAGGGAGGCTACTTGGAGACTAAAGAGTAGGGCACTATGCCTAGAAAGCGAGGATGAAAATATAAAGTTTTTTCAAGCGTATGCAAAAGGGAGAAAAAATTCAAATACCATTTGGAGTCTTCAAGACTAATCTCAAAGGGAGATTACCTCATTTCAAGGGCTTCCTCTCCTTGGTAAATCTCATTCCCATAATCTCTTCAAAAGTGACCCCTAAGTTTCTATAGAAAAAGTAGTAAGATTGGCTATGTTCTTTCCAAGTTTTGTGGATGAACATGCAAATCGAGATCTTATGGTAGAAGTAATAGAAGAAGAACTAAAGGAGATAATTTTAAGCTTCCAAAAGGAGAAGAACCTAGGGCCGGATGGATGTACGATAAAATTATTTCAATACTTCTTTGACCTTATTGGTCAAGACATTCTTCAGGAGGTTGAGGAATCTTGAGCCCGTGGTCATATACATCCTCCCCTTAATGCTACCTTCATTTCCCTCATCCCAAAGGAAGATGACCCTCACTTCCTTGAATATTTTAGGCCTATTTCACTATGCAATTGAATATACAATATTATCTCCAAAATAATCTCCCACATAATTAAATATGTTCTTTCGGAAAACATCTCTTGTGAACAATTTGGTTTTTTGGAAGGAAGGAAAATTCACGAAGCCATAGGGGTGGCGCAAGAGGTTATGCATTCCATTAAAATAAAAAAATTGAAAGGATCAATATTTAATATCAATCTATCTAAGGGATATGATAGAGTCAGTTGGTTGCATATCAGGCTTCTTCTTACTCACCTTGGTTTTGAATTACCCTTTATAAAATGGGTTATGAGTTGTATTACAACTGTCTTCTTTGTAGTTCTAATTAATGGAGCACCATATCCCTTCTTTCCATCTGAAATATGCTTAAGGAAGGGATGTCTCCTCTCCCCGCTATTATTTCTTTTGATAGTTGAAGGCTTGAGCACAACTTTAGTTGATGCCAAAATATGAGGGGATTTTCAAGGAATTTCAATCTCTCCAACACTCTGAATTACACACCTACTTTTTGTGGATGATGTTCTTATATTTTGCAATGGCAGTAGGGGTGATGCAACCTCCCTCCAATGACTCCTGGATCTGTTTGGAAAAACGAGAGGGATGCTCATAAATGAAAGGAAATCCACTCTTTCTGTGCATAATCTGAGATTAATCAAAATTGACTTTTATAGGGTGGCCTTCCCCTATGCACAACAAGAACTAGACATAGGCCTAAAATACCTAGGTTTTTAGCTGAAGCCAGACAACTACACAAAAGAGGATTGGTCTTGGGTCTTAGAAAATTTGGAAAAAATATTCAACGTATGGAGTTTCAGGCGGCTATCTAGAGAAGGTCACTTGGTGTTGATAAAATCATTCCTAGAAGCAATCCCAATTTATTTTATGTCTTTATCCTAGATTCCAAAAGGAGTTCTAGAAAAAATCAAGAAGTTGTGTTTCAAATTCCTATGGGCTGGCTCAAAAGAAACTTTTGTGATGCCATGGGTCATATAGGAAACAATAGCAATCCCAAAATCCTTGGGGGGATGGGGCTTGAAGAATCTTTTTCTTTTCTCAAAATCACTTGCAGCTAAATCATGCTGGAATATTATCTGCTCTGTGAATCTCTAGATTGAGGCAGTAACTCAGAAATATATTCATCCAAATTATTTGGACGATTGGATCAAACAACCAGTCAAGGAATGCCACAACTGTTTTATCATTTGTAAGGCCATGTTAAAATCATTCTCGGTAATTGAGGATGGACTAGCATGGAGATTTGGAAAAGGAAACAAGGTAAGGTTGGGCCCTGATCCTTGGCCAGGCAACGACCACTCTCATATTTTTCCAAATGCTGTAAAAGTCGAGCTTCAAGAAAATGGATTTCATTTCTTAAGCCAAATCATAGACCCACTACACACCTCCTTTTGGTCCCAAGCCTAGAAAAACCATAGACATGTATGGTTGAATGATTTTATGGCAATTCATTAGGTTACTTATGTCGCAACTCTAAAATAAACCCATATAAGGATTGTTGACAAAGAGGATGAGATGGTTTGGTAGCATTATCCTCATGGATCTTACTCCCCAAAGTTGGGATACATTCAACTAAATGTCATTTACCATCAACGAGAACCTGCATGGTGGTGGAAGGGCCTTTGGAAACTCAAATTCCCCAAAATTAAAAATAAAAATCATGTGGTGTGTCATAGTTAACAAGATTCCTACATGGGATAGAATGAAGAGTAGAAGGATCGAAGGGTCGGGTTGTTGTTCGTTGTGCAAAAATAATGAAGAAACTTGTTATCATCTCTTCATTGATTATCAATTTGTAAAACAGGTTTGGCTCCAATGCTCTCGATCATTAGACAGAAGGTGCAATTGGCATGGGGCAATAGTTGAGGAAGATTGGAAACTTTGGTGCCAAAACTCTTCAAATAAAAGAATAAAATCCCTCCCATTGATTGTCACATGGAGTGTTTGGTTGGCCAGGAATGCATCCATTTTTCATGATAATTCCTCTCTACTTGAAATAATAACAACTCATGGTCTCAACATTTTATCCCACTTCCCCTAGATGAAAGGAACGAGGCTCATCAAAATCATCCAAAAAGAATTAGTGGATCCCTCCATTCCATGGGCTTACTTTGATGGAGCTTCTCAAAATAATAACACCCAAAGTGGGGGTGGAGCAATTCTATGCCATTCTTCCACACACTTCTTCCACCTTTCTATGGGTTTTGGACCAAGCGCAAAAAACCATGCAGAACTGTTGGCTCTAAAAGTCTTACTTTTGTTTGCGAAAGACAAGGAAGTCAAGTCTATTTAGATCTTTGGAGAGTCAATGTTAATCATTAATTGGATCAGAAAAACCCAATCTTGTCACAATTTGTTGTTGCTTCTTTTACTTGAAGATGTCATTAATGTTGTGGCCACTTTTGATTCCACCTCTCTGACACATGTTTACAAGGAATGCAATGAGGCAGTCGACCACCTCTCTAAAAAAGGTCTTCAATTGGCTAACGAGCTCATGAAAGTATGTGAATCAAATGGAGGTGCTATTTCAAAATATATCAAACAACCTATGTTATGAGTTGCTTGTTCTCATTATTTGATTTTGTGCTAAGGCGATGATGCTTGTCTATTATGGGATTTTCTATTGGCTTTTTGTGGGTACTCTATTGTTCATCTTTTTCGACTGAAAGAAATGATATGTACAGGATGGTGAAATCCAGGTTTCTGTGCTAACTTTTCATTTTCCTTGCTAAATTCCTTGATCGTGGGTCTGGATTATCCTCAACAGCCTAGATTTTAACATTTTGATGTATTCGGTGACGCTACATGTTTTTTTTCTCTTTCCCATAGATTTGGACTGTGGAGATTTATTTTTTTGGAATACAGGTCGAACCCTTTGGGGTTATATTTGACTCTTTGGGGGTCCTTTTTTGGATCAGTCTTGGTTTGGGTCTTGGTCTGGGACTAATTATCTTTTTTCCTACTGAGTGCCTTCATGCTCATTTTTTAGAAAAAATGCATGACTGCAACATGCATTTATGCATAATGTAATTTTCTTTTTCCACTCGAAAAAAAAATTCCTTGGGAAAAAAATATCAAATTTACATAACAAAAATCCAAAACTTGTTATAATTATGATTAACCATTGTTCTCAAAATTCATAAATTTATTGGATTTTCTCATCATTGTTATTAAAGTATTTTTACATGATTAAAATATTTTTTTTCTATTTTAATTTTTATTTCATAAATAAATATTAAATGTTTTATGTTTCTTAAATAATAATTAACCTCATTTTAAAATTATATTAATATAAAAAATTGTTTAATTACAAAATATTAATTAATTGTTTTTAATTTTATCCACTTTTAATTTTTAATTCATAAATAAATATTAAGTGTTTTATGTTTCTTAAATAATAATTAACCTCTCTTTAAAATTATATCAATTTAAAAAATAGTTTAATTACAAAATATTAATTAATTGTTTTTAATTTTATCCAAATTTAAGTTACTTTCAAACTTTTAGAAATATATTACTAACCATTAAATTTACAATCTTTATTTCGACATGTTTGTTTAGGGTTTTGAGAATTTAAAAAAACATGTATTAATATGTGGTTTTTATACAATAGGATGCGATATGATGAAAGACCCTGATCGAGTGGGAGATAGCACAAGGACTTATGGAGGAGTCGGGACTAAAACATTGTAGTGAAGGACTATGGATAAAAGTGATGGCACAATGTTGAACATCAAAAGAAAATATCATGGGAACTTCGAATCTCACCTTTTATGGCTCCATTGAATCTATAATGTTGGGTTTTGGTCTCATGGTTCTACGGGAAAAGGTAGTGGTAGTTGCGAGGGTGAGCGCCTATTATCAGTGTAATAGCTTGGTATGTTGGTGTTGAGTCTCCATGTCTTTCTTCAAAAGTAAGTTTCTTCGTTTATAGATGCTTCATCCACTGAATAAACCACTGAAACTAGTGGTGGTTCTTCAACTAGATCTACTGTTGAACCAAGGTCTAAATCAAGGAGGGATGCTTAGTCAAATCTTGTTGTTGGGTCTATAGGATCAATGGCATAATCACATGGATAAAATTCTTCATCGACGAGATCAATTGCTTAATCTGGACCAGGAATTTCTCTTGAGTATGGATTTGGATCTACCCTTACTAATAATGCACCCGCCTTTGCTCATGGATATGCTTCTAGGTATTCCACTGAAGCCATGTATGGGTCTTGATCTATATCTATCAGTAATGATACATAAGCTATAGAAATGATTGAATCAATGATTGATTCCGCTAACTAATCTAGAATTGGTGGGTAACTAGCTTTGGTTGCATGTGGTATGTAGTAGCTGGCTGGATGGATGGATTTGTATCTGAGGATGGGTTTGTTGTTGATTTCTTTGTTCCTGGTGGTGGTTCTAGTTCTCGATCTTGTCCTGGAAATGAAATTGCTGGCTCTCGAAAAGAAGAAAATGGACTTAGAATTACATCTCGATTTGTCTATGCGCCCGAATCTGCCTCTCAAATTGTGGAAGATGCTGGCAAAGTGGGGAGGATGTTGGCTCTATTATTGGATTTACTACTCGATTTGCTACTAGTTCTTACTCAACATAATCGATTGCTTAATTTGTTGGATCATCGACAACTTCAACCGAATCACCCAGATAAATAATTGCTTGGTCTACTAGTTTTGGGTATATTGTTGTTGGTGGATCTACTGGTTCTACATGGGAAACTAGAACTGGAGCTTCAATGGATGGACTTGGAATTGTTGCTCCTTGAGTTGTTCATGCATCTTTAGCTCATTTTGTTTCAACAGAAGAATCAACCGACTCAACATATACATAATAAATTGTTGCATTAATGGCTTATGTTGGTACTAGCTCTTCTACTATCTTTGTGCTAGCCACCTTTTCTATTGTTGTTGCTCACTACTAGTTCTGTGTTCGGCCTATCAGATATGGTCCCATAGGGTATTTTCTTGTAGGGTCTTGGCCCTATACTTAATCAATGGCTAGATCAACTGAAGCAACTACAACTCTAGGTACATGTGTTTCTCCTGCTCCTAGGTATGTTGCTCATGGGTATGGAATTGTTCATGTTGCTTCAACATACTCTATTGATGCATCTACCACCCTTGCTTCTGTTGCTATTTCTATACTACTAGATGAGGTGCTTGATTTGGATCTCCATCTATATTTGAATATGAGACTACAAGATATGCCTTAACCTTTGTTAATCATGGGAGGGACACCCATAATATAAAGTGTGACGTCTGACTATGAATAACAAGCATAGGATATGAGTCATGCAAAGCGAAAGATCATATTATTGACTTAGATCCTGTTGATGATGACATGATCCAAAAATTGTTGGTCAGTAGTAAGCAACAATAGTAAAGGGCACTAGGGAAAGTTGCAAGTGCAGGTGGTAGAGAAGGTAAGTTTCAGATTAAGGATGGATGGAGCAAAGCACGCACAGGGAAGGTTAAGGCAAGTTAGATGCAAGTAGAGAAGGGGTAGACGGATCAGGCACAAGAAAAGTGGGCAGGAAAGGATGGTAAGGAAGACAACAAAGGCAATGGTGGGGAAAGAGACAAAAGCCAAGGCAAGTGACTTTGCGGTGAGGGTAATGGTAATGGTTTTAGCAGTTGCATATCCAGATGTTTCATAACCTCTAGCAACAGATTTCGATCAGAAATTTTTATAATTATTTTTTTATAAATTTTAAATAATATTTTATAAAATATTTTTCTATAATTTTATGAAATATTTTTATTGATTATATTATAATTTATATATTATAATCTAAAATAAAAATAAATAAAATAAAAAATATTTTTTTTAAAAATCAATATCATATTTTGTAATTTAATAATTTAAAAACTAAATATTATAATAAATTTCAATAAATAATTTTGAAATAAAAAAATAATCTCATTTTTAATGAAATACAAAATATTAGTGATAACTAAAATTATTAAATTTACTTTTAACTGATTAACTAAATATCCCTAACTAGAATCATTAAGTTTACTTTTAACTAAAAGGATATTAAATTTACATTTAACTAATTAACTAAATATCCCTAACTAGCAATCATTAAGTTTACTTTTAACTAAAGGAATATCATGCATATAATTGGAATAGAGAAATTAAGGAATCTCATGTTACTTTAACCATGCATTCACAATGAAAGGTGTCTATAGATATTTAATTACTTTCATATAGATCATTATATAAGAAAATATGATAATGTTTATAGATCATTAAGTTTACTTTTAACTAAAGGAATATGATGCATATAATTGGAATAGAGAAATTAAGGAATCTCATGTTACTTTAACCATGCTTTCACAATGAAAGGTGTCTATAGATCTTTAATTACTTTCATATAGATCATTATACAAAAAAAAAATATGATAATGTTTATAGTTTTAATTTAGCAGTTTACTATAATTAGTATAGTTATTGGGATATCGTTTACAATTTAAATCTTGCAATATTACTATAATTAGTATGGTTATTGGAAACAAAAATGATTTAAGAGCACAAGATAAGTGTTGAGAAGATCCATAACCACCCTTCCCCTCTCACCCCTACCATGGACACACACGTACCCATATGGATTAGGGGCTACCCTCTTAGGGGTTTTACCACTCACAATTGCCCCCTTTTTAACTGGCTTTGTTAGATCCTTTTGGGAAAAGTGATTTGAAGCATTCCCTAGCTTTGGTTGTTCTCTCAAGTTTTTTAACATTCACACCTTCCCCCTTTTCAATTGGCTTTGTTAGATATTTTGGGAAAGGTGCTTGAAGCGTGCCATGGCTCTGCAGAATCACAAATACATAGAATCTGATAATAGAAAATTGCTTCTTTACATTTCAAAAAAATATTACCGAATGGAGGTAGAGAGCATGGTTGTCAATTACAGCGGCTTGGTTTTCCCTAGCCATCGGATATCTGGTCGCCACACTCATTCTGGAAGCACTCACAACTGTCTCGTGTTGCCAGTTCATCGCCCTAGTCTTTGGAACACTATTGGTTTTCTTTGTGCGTGTTTTTTTGGTGATGTGCGGGTAGCGAATCTGGATGGGTGTGGCCAACATATTAGCTTTCTATGGATTGATATGTGCATTCCCTTGGTTGATATGGTCATGTATGCCAAAAGAGCTAATTCCATCCCCAGTATGAACTTACTGGGGAACTCTATAGAAAAACATAATTCTATCATTTTGAAAGAGCGTGGTTTAGTCGATAAGTTATTAGGCCCTTGGACCAGTCCTAGGGTTGTTCTTGACTAGATTTCCAAGAATTGTTCTGAGCAATATCCCCTGGATTTTTATTGCATGAAAGGATTTTATTTTTTTATTTTTAAAACCATTGAAGATCGAGACCATATCTTCAAATCTGGCCCTTATTTCTTGGTTTCCAGTGAAATGTTTCTTTCCCACTAGACCCTCGACTTTAACTCATATATGGAGATCTCTTATGCTCATGTTTTGATTATAATTTTTTGCCTTCCCCTTATTTTCTGGTGTGAAGCCACCTTCGAAGCCATTGGAAATAATCTAGGTCAATTTATAACCCATTCCGAACCAAAGAGTAATTTCTACACATGTGCCAGAATATGTGTAGACATGGAATTTTCAAAGGGATTGCCATAGGTGATTCAACTCAATGTTGATGGTTGGAGTCATCTTTAGGCCCTAGACTATGAGTAGGTACCTTTCAAATGTAACAACTTTCATGAAAATGAGCACTTTTCCAAAAGCTGCCCCAAAGCTAAAGAATCTCATCCAATGTAGAATGATATGAATCAAGGATTCAAGCAAGTTTCAAGAAAGCAGAAGAATCAATAGCCCAAGGAGGTTCAACCTGAAAAAATATCTCAAGCTCTCCCATCTATTCCCTCCAATAATAGATATGAAGCTTTGGAATCTCAAGATGAATAATTAGAGGGCTATGTGGACAAAGTTCCTCATCAGAACAACTTGGAGACCAAATCTAAGCAACAAACAAAAGAACAAAAGAATCCATAAAATACAGTTAAAGGAAAGGAGGCCCTGCTTGGGGGCAATGCCTCTTCACATGGGAAGGATATAGATCTAGTTCATGTAGATAGGAATCCAAATGGGGTTTTCGTTGCTCTTGTCAATCCTTTTGTTGAAGTGGAAAAGGGAGATGGGAGGGAGGGAGAAGAATCTCAATCTCCCTCCTTTGCATAAATTCTAAAGAATAATTCATATCCTTCTCCCCCTCTAACAAGAGGAAGAAAAGAAAAAATAAATGTAAATATAAAGAAGCAACATCAGGAAACTTAGGGGGCTCCAAACGATCAGTGGGTGACATCGCATTTAGTGATGAAATAACTTGGATTGTGAGTTAATTATGTTTTGCTTCTGCATTTTCCTGTGTAATCAATTTGTAAGTATTTATTCTTGCAATTAGGAAGTAGTTTGTTTGAATCCAAGAAAATTTTGGTCTTGGTTCATCAAAGCCAACCTGGTGATTTTGGTCATTGCTACTATAGTCTATCTAACAAGCTAAAAATTTTGAAGTTTTTACTCTGTCGTTAGCTTCGGCTCGGCCTTTTTAATAAATATTTCCCCTAGTTTCTTTAAAAACAAAATGATGTAGGAGCACTATTATTGATGCAAAACATGAGGTAAGGTGAAGTGGAGCATAATAATTGAAATAGTTGTTAGAGATTAGTGGTGAATAATTAATAAGGTAGTTAGGTAATATATTCAAAATAAAAAGGAAGACGTGATCAAAGTGAACTATTCCCTTTTTGTATGGGATGTGCTTATATGAATGAGACAATTTGGTATGTAGAAGTGTTATGTAAAAGTTTAGTTATTTTCATGAAGGAAGAGAACATTATGTTTTAGTTGTCTATTTTATGTTCTATTATGTATCAATTGGCATTAGAGCTTGCATACTTGGCTTTGGTAGCCAAGGAAAGTAGAGAGCACAACACCCTTTATATATGTCATCTATAACCAAGATTCTATCAAGATACTGAATCTCTTAAAGAAGTGAAATGTAGCAACATTTTCAAAAAAGAATTACTCATGGCACCTCCTAAATCAACTCACAACAAAAATATTTCACATATTGATCCACATACTCATTTTTTACAGCAACAACAACAACAACAACAACAACAAAAAATCTTTTTGTAATGTACATAATTCTTACAAAAACAAACTCAAGTTATTTCATAATTGGTGGAGAAGTTAGATAATCAAAATTTTTGTATCCCTTCATCTTCATCTCCTTCTAGAATACATTGGGACCCTAAAGTACATTAGGAGAACTTTGAAGTTAAAAATGGGCCTAAAAAATGTACTTTCAAAATCAACTTTAAAAGAATTAATAGGATTCAAGATGATGATGCCAACCACAATATTGTTGGAGGGAAAACAAGAAAACTACTTTCTTTATCGTGTTTTTGACTTATCTCCTTATAGGTTTACACAAATTGCAAGTGTAGGCACTCGTTGGATGTTGGATTAAATTTCACGTCCAACGAGTGCCCACTGCATATTTTTGATAGAACCATAGTGAGATAAACTAGAAATACATGAAAACATGTGTTTCTTTTAATTTGGTAGATCCACAATGAGATAAATTGGAAATACATGAAAAAACATGTTGAAAAGAAATAGACTTTTTCATGTATTTCCAATTTATCTCAGCATGTGTCTATTAGAAGTATGTAGAGTGGGTACTCATTGGATGTGAAATTTGATTTTGCATCCAATGAGTGCCTACACTTGAAATTTGAGTAAAGTTATAAGGAGATAAGTTGAAAATACGATAAAAAAATAGTTTTCTTTCCTTCCATTTGAAAATTATTAACTCTTATTTTATTATATTAACTCTTATTTTATTATTTTCCTTAGAAAGCCTATTTTAGACCTCAAACTTCCCCTAATGACATTGGAGTTAATTTGCTAGTGCATTTAATGGGGAGCAAGTGGATATTTGGATTAGAGAAATCTCCTCATATTTTAAATAGAGGAAGGAGCCCCTAGAGAATAATAATATTTCATTAGAAATCTAACACCTTCGAGGGTTGGAAACTCAATGGTGAGACATGGTCTACCACCAATGTGTCAACAACACATCTGCTTGTGTATAGCTCAATGGAAAGGCGATCATCCACACTTCTAATGAAATTAGCATTTGGGATGACTTTTGCACAACTCTATGTGACTGTTTTTATCCTTTAGGATTTAGTGAAGGTTTATGGATATGATGGCTTTAGTTGTGACGATTTTATAGCTAAATTGTACACCAAGATATTGAGGTCTTCTACAACTCTAGGTATAACTCTCTATTTCTAATCTGGAGTAGGTATTGATTATCAAATTTAATTATGGTTTAGTGCCCTAGTTGCATAATGATATGGCTCTAGTCTCTATTGTCTCTCTCTCTGACACTTTTTAGAATGCTCTTGTTGCAGAAAAAAAAATTAGGCAAGCATCCATTTACTATAACAAGAATATAAAGATATAAGCCTACTCAATTAACTATACAAGTGTGTTTGACTGAAACCAAATTTGGTCTTAGTGGACGTTAATCACCACCATCGTCATCATTGTCTAACATACACATTACATTTGATACAAAACATTGTACACCCATATCCCAAATCTCCTAATGGATCAACATCTAATCCTCATCACTACCCCTCACCAATAAGTAGTTCAATATAACTCAAGTTTCCACTATATGGCTGCCAATAAGTAATGCCTATGCCTTGTCCCTCAAAGCTATTACTCTAAAACCAACGATGTATCATTTGAAACCATTAAGTTTGATACCTCCATTTTAACCTAGTTGGAATCTTCATTACACTCAAGTAGAAAATATGCTAACAAGGTTTAGACCCCTACCTTAAGTTGTTTACCTCCTTAATCCAAGTTGAACATAATCAATATTAATGTACAATTTCTACTAGATAAGTGGCTACAATGGCTAACATGGACCCCACTAAGATCACACAATGTCCATGTTACCTTAAAAACTTAGCAATTACTATGTCCATGTCCATGTTCTTGTAATTTCCATGTTCCCATCCTCAAGTGTGATAATAATAGATGTGTAACTTATCTATCTGGGTTATAAATTAAAACATCTAAGTAGCAAATGCATGTGTATGAATCTCAATGGGTTATCTCAATCATTTGTTGTCAATATTGGTGGTCATTTGGTTAGTTTTGTACTAACAGGTGATCGGTTCAAATCCCTTTGGGTGAGGCATGCTACTCTATCCTAACGGGTTTACTAGAGACACCATCCATAAATGTGGGGAAGCATCCCTCAAGTTTCCCTATGAGGATTTCCTTGGAAAAAATATGTATGTATGTAAGTATATTATTGGTGTACGATTAAACTACAACATCATCAAGGATTAAAGCTCTATCAAAATGATTTGACTCTACTCATGTAGTGGAATGATTTTGTAAGTTCGACCTCATAAAGATTACAATACAAGAGAGAGAAGAATATGATGAGATTATAACACCACATGCATAGATTTATGTACTATAATTCTTTGAATGTTATGTTAATCAATATCCTAATTTCTACATACTTGAATGAATGTGAATGAGTGGTTTTATAAATGTAATTTTTATAGATTTACACAAAGTGAAGAGAATAAAATGATCAATAGAGGTGGTCCCCAATATTGTCTCTTAGGAATTAAAATTATATTTATTGGGGTGTACATTCTCCTGCTCAAACTTGATCACCCATATGGATGGGCATACTAACCCTTTAGGATGTGACATGTCACTATCAAGGAAAAATGGGACAAATTTATCTTCCAAGTTGGGTCCATGTGAATTGGACATAGGTCGCATGCACTAAGGTATAAGCAATGATGAGGGGCATGTATTAGTCACATCGGGATATGTTGATATGAGTGCTTATATTTTATCATGTTCGATGGGAGTGTTATAGAATACAAGGCGTCATGTGCATCCCAAAGTTATCTAATGTAGAGATTACTACTCCTCCCTTGGAGTAGAGATGGTTTCCATCATGTTGGGTGTATAATTGAAAGATTGAGCATCTCATAAAGATTCTTTGTCAAAGTTTTGTCTTTCTTGCAAAAATCATTTTCACATTTAACCAATTTCAAATTGAATCTCCTTCACATGGGATAGATATCCTTCAATTATTTCAAAAGAGAGAGGATCAAGAGATATCAACTCTTTCTCAATTTGCATTACCTAACTTTCGTCAGTATTATCAAACAAAATATTTATCTTCTTCCAAATATCATTCAAGCAATTGATCGCTCTTATATGAAAATGAATCTCTTTAGATATTAGATAATTATGAATCACATATCTTCATCTTCTTCCCATCGATGATAAACTTCAACTAATCATCCTTTAGTTATGGAACCATATTCTTGGTAAACTACCACACCACTTTTCTCTTCAAAAAGCTTTCCATATCTTATGCCCAAATTCCATAATTGTGGTCATCGAAAACCACATACTCTATCTTGGAACCCATAATGTTGATCTATTGATCTAATCTCAGATTCAATTTGTAAGTCAAAACCTTGAGTCAATCTACTAGATATATTTGACTGGTCAGGAGCATCAACAATCTCCTCAAAACTTGTAGACAATAGGTTAGTTCTCAAACCACTAGCTTTGATACCATGTTGGAGATTCAGAGGATTAGATAGATAAGATAAATGGTATTCCAAGATAGAGGTGGTTTATAGAGACACCATTAGAACACTTAAGTAGAACTGAGCATAGCTCAACATAAAAAGAAGTGTAAGAAAACACAATATTTCCATACACACCACATGATTCATAACATTTATTGCACACACTTAGATCAACCCATAGGGCTATCTTATATAGCACCAATATGTAACCAACTCCCTTGAAGTGAGGAAGTCGAGGTCCATATAGGTTGGTTATAACACATAATGACCTCCTTAATTTATTCCTTATTCTATACCCAGTTGATTGTTTTGTTCTAACTTCTCAACTAGTCAAAAGCTTATTTGGTCTCCTAGTCAACCTCCCAATTGACCCACTAAATCAACCTCCCAATCAACTCTCTTAATCGACTATTGAATGTCGACTGACTATCTCAAAAATATCTAAAGGTGTGATGAACTAGCAAAGCATGTTGTTCCAATAGGACTTGTGGCTTTAAGACCCAAGGAACTATTGAAACTATTGTTTTCTACCATTTTTAGTTGCATGGAGTGTGTTAAATCATTCACTAGAGGAGCAAGATCGACCACATGCTTCAAGTACTCAATTGTGCACAAATAAACTTTCATGATGAGCGTCAAACATAAAACATATTTATAGATGGAAAATGACGATAGATAGAAAGATCATTTGAGCTATGATACCATTGAAGAATCTAAGTTATGATACTATTGATCTAAGCCAATGTTAGGATCTTGATACACCATTTGCATGATATCCTTTGATTTTTGAATAAATTGATTAAACTAGATGGTTTGGTCACATTAAGCCAAGGAAACCGAGAGGGTGTCAATAGAAGAGCATGACTAAAAGTTGATTATCATAAACAATAGTTAATTGGTGGAAGAATTTTTTTGACAATGAAAGAATAAAAGTAATTTATTAAATTAAGTGAAGAAGTTATTTAGATAATATGCAAGGAGTAAACTACACAACATAAACTAGAGAGTGTAAGAGTAGATATATCTAAATATAGTGTCTTTTCAAAATATACTAAAAATGAACATACACAATAACAACTTTAGAATTAGATGGTGAACGATAAATTAGATAATGCAAACTTGAACACCAAAAACTGCTCAAAATCTAAGTAAAAAGAGCATACGAGCTCTTATACCATTAATCCAGGATAAGGTTAGGAAGGGGACCTTGGTGGTTCACTATTCTTTAATTTGTGAGAAAATTGTTTGAACTATACTACTTGGTCACACTAAGTCAACATAGTCAAGAAGGTCACTTTGGAAGAGAATGATTGAAAGATGATTATCATGAAAATAGTATTAAAGGAAGCAATATTTCAACAATGAAAGTGAAAACACGATTTATTCAATGTAGAGTAGAAGATGTTTAGATAATTATATGTGATGAGTGAAGTAAATGGAAAACATTAAAGGGGATGCATGTAGATATGTACATAGCTATGTATTTGTAGAATATAGTAAGTAGTGATAAGAGTACACAAGAACAACTTAAAAATCTAAATGTGTTAAGAACATATATGTAACTTATATAG
>JASDQU010585617.1:18008-31000 GCA_032191745.1 Picea mariana | reverse complement strand
ACAATAAGAACTGTTGGGTTTACTCTTCTATACTTTCTGAGTTTATTGACCTAGGGTTCATGTCTGTTTGGGTTTCCAACAAAGCCTCTAAAACTATCGGCCCTCCTGGTAAACCAGAAGGCAACACAACACACCGAATGTGTTGTGCAGTCTCACCCGAGATAGCTTTAATGGGTGGTTGTAAGACTCATGTGTTTACAACCTAGGATTGAGTGTAAGATATGAGAGCTATATATTGAACCATTTATTATAACTTGTAAACACAATATACTGTCATTAACAAATAAGCAGGAAATGTAATAACTCATTCGTTAAGAATAACGATAACTACTAAAGACAATAAAGATATGCATGCATTCATCACATAACATAGATGTTACTATGGGTCACCCCCTCCTAGGCTACGTCCACAAAGATTTGTCTCTCAACTCTTTAATTATAGTGTTTTCACATCTACAACATCGTACACTTACAACTCTTCTTAGTCCGATAAGATCTATATGAGGTGGACTAGATTACACTAGGATTCTCAGCCTGCAATCTAACCCTCAAGATCTACCCTCCTGCTTCTTCTCTAGCTCAACAGATTACACAAAATAGATTATACAACAAAATATTACATATCGCATCAATTCATGCATAACTAAAAAAACAACAACCCTCTATAATACCTCGGTATCTATATTGATATGTTTCTGGCTCTTTAGTCATTACAATACATTACCAAAACCCTAATCCTACCATCGCTAGGTCTTCTTCTACATGCGCACATGTTTTTCCTCCTTCTAGCTGTCACTTTANCTTTCCCAAAATCACCTTTCTTTCCCTCTTTGTCCTGCCTCCAACAGGTCCCCAACACTGACATGTGGCTTATCCCGAGACACCTAACCTTTGTGTTCTTCCTCGATCTCCTTGGTGATCGCCTAGAAATTTTCCTTGAGCTCTACTTCCTGTGTCTACTCTTGCGTAGTCTTCTCCTTGAGTGTGTCCACTATTTGGAATGCAATTTCGTCACTAATCAATTCCTCACACTCTGCATGGGTCTGTGCTATATGTGCCTTGGCTTCCTCTCCTTGTGCCAGGACTTCTTCTACCCACTCTTGCAATGGTTCCATTGGAGCCTGACGCTCTTTTTTCTGTGTTTGTGCAGTGGTGATCTCTACCTGCAATTTCTTCATTTCTTGCGCCCCTTTGATGCTTTCTATGATTGGCATTGTCTTTTTCCTCTTCTTGAGGTATTGTACCGCTGCATTGATCCTTTCTTCTTCCTTGTCCCACTTTTGGACCTATTGATCCTCCTCTAACTTAGTCCACAGTTGCGCTGCTTTATCGAACAAGTTAGCTGTTGTGATGACCTATTTCTCTATCTCCTGCAACTGCATCGTTGCCTCCTACTTCCTTTGCTCCTTTACTGCTGGTGGAGTGGTTGGTGTGAGATGATCCCAGAGATTCTCGATCTCCTTTTGATATTGATCAATTGTGTGCGCAATCTGATCAATCTTTTCTGCTGCTATGATTTCATCCCTCCGTGCGACCTGTGGAATCTTCTCATAATTTCTTGCCACTTTCTTCTCCAATCCTTTCATGCGCTCCCTTTCCTCCTGAGTCTCTAATTATCCTTCTCATAGGCTATTTCCAGTGTGTCCCATTTCTCTATTTCCCACTTCAACTTGGCTAAGTCTTTGTGTGTGCTAGACTGTACCTCATGGTTTACACTAACCTGCAACTTGTGTAGTGCACTGGATGGCATCCATGTCAACACCAGTTGCACTTGGCTTAAGTCCTTAAAGGGTGTCTGCTCCACGATCTCATCCATGCGCAACATATTGGGTGTGATGTGGAACGTCACATTCAGCTGTAGTATTGGATGGACCGGATCTCGTTCTTCTTCTTGCACTTTTTCTTCTGTCCATGGTGCTAATGGTTCTATTCCCCTACTGCTTGTTGTTGTTTGTATTTCTCTGATTTTCTTGAGGAACTTACGTATGTATGCCATCTCCTCCTGAATCGTTTTCATGTGATGCATAGCATGGTCAAAATCTTTAGATAGATAATCTTGGACCATTCGGGCTATCATTTCTCCATCGTCATTCGTGATCGTATACTCTGGTGGTGTTCTTTGTGCCTTCATTTTCTTGCACACTCCTCCTATCTGTGTGGTTTTCCTCTTTTTTCCCCCTAGTTCCTGTGGGTTGGGACTTGTTGTGGTGCCTTGCATAGCCTTGACTTGTTTATTTTGCTCTTTAGCCGGAGGCACCTTATCCTTCTTCCCTTTCTGGGTCCCTGTCTTCATTGGCCCTTTGTTTGTCTATGTTGTTTTTCCCTGGCATGTTCTTCATTTTTTGGGCACTTGGATTTCCTGAGGCTTTGTTTCTCTCTACCCTGCCTCTTCTTCTGTTGTTCTGTCAAGCAAGTCCTCAGTGAGGACTAGAATCTTCCACTCATCGTCCCATTTTCTGATGACCATGTCAATGTCGCCCTCTATGATAAAGTAGCGCTTCTGTAGCCATTGTTTATCGGTATCCTTCCACGCCTGTATCCACATTGTGTGTCATGTGGCCTTGAATTTAGTGATGTCCCTATATCGCGCGACAACCTATGGTGTGATCTTCCACATGTTGGAGATGGTTTCCTGTAGGTCGTGGAGGTATCCTTCACATATGGACCCATTGATCCTTTTGTGCTTAGCATCTGACATGGATTTCAGCAGTAAGTATCTCTCTCCCTAGTTTGGCTTGGGTCTAATACAAAAATTTGCATACCTTGGCTCTCTCCATCCCATGAAGGCTATTAACATGATTAGCCATGAATAATGAAACTTTGTGCCTAGATCCTGCACATCCTTGTAGTCATCCAGGAACAAGTTCAAGAGATACGGTGCCCAACTCATTGTGGTTCCCTCTACGCATTGGGTTGCAATTGTGACAACCCCATTTGGAACTTCCTCCCCGCGACATTTTCTTAGCAGCTTGTAGGCTACAATTTTCGCAACTAATTGTGTTTCAGCATCGTTGATCCTCTTGATAGTGATCCCTATTGTCCCCCTGTCAGTTCCATACTCCTTCTTCATCTCTTATACTAGCGCCTTCTCCTTTTCTTTGCCATCCAGAAACTGTGCGGGATCCATGCCCCGTGATGGAAATCCTGTTATGTTTGCAATAAAATCTACATCTATTGAGATGAGCTTATCCAACTAGATGTCTCCACCACGTGTGACTGCTAACAATCGACCAAAATGTGGTGGAGACATCTAGTTGGATAAGCTCATCTCAATAGATGTAGATTTTATTGCCNCTCCAACCCCGTTGTCCATTGGAGTGGCTGATCAATTGGTTCCCCGACCCAATTTGTGCCCACCATCTCCATGTACACCGTCTTTGCAAGTTCCAAAAACTTGTCTGCTTCTACCACATCGTGGTTCGAGTATTTAAGCTTCCCTATATGACCTAGCAGGTCTGGTCCTACCTATACCCCATCTGGTATACATGGTAGAATGATTGTTGTGAGAGGTTGCTTGTAAGGTGACCTGAGTACATGCATCTTGTCTTTCTTCGGTGGTGGTGGCTGGCTCGAAGTTCTAGAAACTTTCGATTGTTCCTTAGAATACCATTCTGGCCAGCCTGTGACATCTTCGACTGTTCCTTTTGGTGGGTGGTCTGATATGGTTGTTTAAGAATTGTCTGGCTCAACTAGTGGTTCCATATTTGGCACCGTTCCATTGACTTTCGGAGCTGCTTCGGTGTTCTCTGGTTGCACCTCCTTTAGGGTTTCTGCATTCTAGTTCTGCAGCTCCTATACTTCTGCCAGTATATCTATATTTGTGCCCTATGATGCTATTTGTTGGGTTTCTTCCAGTATATGTGTATAGTTTACCGATGATGTGTCTGGATATGGGATTTCGTCGACATTGACGATCTCCAGTGACTACTATTCTCCTTCTCCCAAATGTACTCGTGACCTGGTCTGGACTCTGATTTTTCTGGTAGTCTAGTTCATTTCTTCTTGCTTTGGTGGTGCCATGGTGGTTAATGTCAAATGTTTGTTGGGTTTGACTGGTCTCTGTGACTTCTGTGAACTCGAATCTGTGCTCCTTAACCTCTATCGCTCTATGTTTGTTATATTTTCGCAAATAGACTCTCTGTTCTTGCGTTTGTTTGTTGTATGGGATTCACATGAATCTTGTTGAGGACGCTTCCTTAATTATGGGTTCAATGCACCTCTGGTGATTTCATACTTCCCATTAATCTTCCTTGCTGTATCCAGTTGGTGCAATTAATGTGGCATCCCATCGGTCCTTTCCATCCTTTAATTCCTCCTACCATTGTCTTGTCATACTACTTTTGCCGACTTTCCTTTTCCCACTTGTTTCCCTTTGTACGTGATCGTTGTCCTTCTCCTTGCCGAGTTATTTTTCCTAATTGTGTGTGCCCTTTCTTCCTCTAGCGCACTGTTCCTCTGTTGGTAGTATTTACAATTTTTTTTGTTTTTTACTGCACAGTGGGTGGTCGACTATCCTTGTACAACTTCAGTCAGCTCCCATTGATCACCCCTCTGAGTTTTGCGCCTGATAAGTCTCTTAATTGTACACCTCCTCCATCTGTGATAGATTTTACCTCGTATGGTCCTAACCAATGCATTATGAGCTTTCCTGGGTGATGAAATGATTTGATGTCATATATAAGTACTAGATCTCCTTCCTTGAAGGCTTTTTTCTTTATGTGTCTATCATGCCAATTGTTTTCCCTTGCTTTCTAAACTTGTTGGTGGAATCCTGCTGAGATCCAATCTTCCTCCATGGTCATTAACTGATTCATTCTCTTGTGTATCGTGTCTCGTTCTGTCATTTGTGTAATTGTTGCTACGCGCAAGCTTGGTACTAAAAATTCTAATGGCACCATTTCTTCTTGGCCATAGACAAGTTTGAATGGTGTGTGCCCTGTCAAATTTTTTCACATAGTCTTGTATGCCGATAATACTGCTGGTACTTTGAGGTCCCAATCATCTATGTTTACATTACAGATCTTTGTCAATATGCTCTCCAGGATTTTGTTGAATGCTTCCACTATGTCATTTTCCTGCGGGTGATATGGTCTGCTCTTTTGATGATGGACTTCAAACTCTTCACTCGTAGTGTTGATGGTGTTGTTTATGAAGTGTGTTCCTTAGTCGCTCATCAAAACTCTTGGGCACCCAAATCTAGTGATCACTCGTTCAAATAAGAAATGTGTTGTTGTTTCTTCACTACAATCCTTTACTGGTGCGGCTTCCGTCCATCTTGTTAGGTACTCCGTCGTGGTGATAATGTACCTTACTCCTGTTATTTTTGTTGGTGGGTTGATTGGTCCCAAAAAATCTATTGCCCACTTATCGAATGTCTGGAGTATCACCTGTGGTCATAATGGCATATCATCCCTTTTGTTGGGTTTGCCTACCCTTTGACAGACATCGCATCTTTGATAGCACTCCTTCGATTCTCTGAATCATTGGCCACCATAGTCCTGCACACAATAACTTCTGCGCGGTAGCTTTGCCTAGATAATTCCCTCCTGCTATTCCCTCATGGGATTCTGTTAAGGCTCTTGGTATTTTGTGCTCTAGCACGTACCTTCACAAGATTTTATTTGCGCCCATTTTGTATAGGTGTCCTGCAATCAATTGATAGTCGGGAGCACGGACTACCAGGTTTTTCTTCTGTGCGGTGCTATATTCTTGCAGCGCAGTACTGTTGGGCCTCAGAAATGTCCTATTTTCATCCACCTTTCCCTTCATTATTCTTTACATTTCATCGTTCCATTAACCTTCCATCATACCATTTTCATAAATATATGTGGGTTTCTCCTTATTATTTTCCATTGTATTCATTTTAGTATTATAAGTGAATTTATGATTAGATATTCGAAAAATGACATATTTTCATTATATATCAAGGTTGGATGAGTTTGATGATGTGTGCAGGCATATGTGAATATTTCAACAAAGTCAAATATTACCACCTAGCCTCAAATTCGAATTTCATCTTCAAGCTTTGAAGATTTGAAGAATAGTTTGTTAAGTTTTCAGACCCCAACCCAGTTTCAGTCTCGCAGATTTTTCAACCAAAGTTAAATGCTGAAACTCCAGTTTCAACATTGTTTCAGCATAGGTTACAACACTATTTCAGCATATAAAAACTTAATAGAAAATAAACTTCAGAACTAAAACATGAGGATTCTGAACATCGTTTTCAATGCAGAAATAAAATATCAGCAAAATGCAAAACTCAGAAAATATAGACACAAAGATATTCGGTCTAACTTCGACCCTGGAAAAACCCACAAAGGGAAAACCAGTGAGAGCGGGCTTTGTATTATTTATGAGCTTCTGAGAAATTCTTTTGCAACATATTCATCTTCAGAAATTTACACAAACTTATCTAGACATTCATGTAGCTTTGCTCCTCGATTTCTGAACCAAAAATCCATACAACTGTATGGCTGTCCCAACAATTAATGTTGCACGGACTATCTCAAAATTCGTGCCAAAACTCTGCTAAGACTCAATTTCTGTGCCACTAAATGTTGTTCGGCAGCCTTGGAATGCATGCCAATACTCCCAGAAATTTCAGTTGTTGTCTCTTTTCTTCAG
Organism: Picea mariana; assembly: GCA_032191745.1. Lineage (NCBI taxonomy): Eukaryota > Viridiplantae > Streptophyta > Pinopsida > Pinales > Pinaceae > Picea > Picea mariana. Next base: position 24,376 of record JASDQU010585617.1, on the reverse strand, counting down.
CTCGACCTCTCTCTTGCTCTCTCTTGTTTTCTCAACAAGAATGCTTGAACTCCTCTTGTTCTCTCAAAAAGAATGCTTCAACTACCCAAGAATGGGTGCGCCCTCTTTCCCAAGTCGACCTCATGAGGGAAGGTGAGGAGTTTTCTAATCTAACGGTTGAGATTAGATTAGATGGGTGGCTGAGATTTGGTGTCTCTTCACTCACCCTCACTTTAATCATAAAGTCACATTTTAATTTGCATCTCACAAATTAAATGACCAGGACCCACATTCGACACTTTCTCCCCCTTAGGCGCCTAGGGAAGAGAAACACTTGCCTTGGTACTTTATTTTAATTAAAAAAATTTAACATATTTGGGACAATCATTCAAGCATATTCAAAGGAGAAGATCATGGAGATTTTGATAGGATATCTTATGCAAGATATTTGTGGAGGATTTGAAGGAATAAGTTGAGAGAATAGTGGATCTATAATTATGACACTCATGTATATAAGAGAGTGTTCTCTCTTCATGAGGATCATCATGTTATTCATAATTGGGGAGTTGGAGTTAGAGTTAGAGATCATGTAATTCATAATTGTGTCTTGTAATTAGGAGAAGGGGATTCTTCGCTTTGATTCTTAGCTTTGTTATTCTTCCATGCTTTTTCATTTGACTCTTGTAATATAATTTGAGATTGATATATTGTGTGAGCTCACATATGTCATTTGTCATTCAACTCTTCACACGTTGTATTGTTTTTCCCTTATGCAATTTCCTACTTTCCTAGTTAGTCTTTCAATGCTTTCCTAAATTAATTTCATTTCAACAATTTAGATTAGATTACTTCTACTTCAGTCCTACATATACAATGCATGTGCTTCGCAAGTCTATGAACCTCGGATTGACAAATTAAATAGTTGGGAAAATACTACAACGGAATTAAATGACAATATTTATGCCTAACATTTTGGCATCGTTGCCGGGGAAGCACGATGCATTGAAGTTTAGTTTGATTTCCTGCAAGTGTGCATACATGTGATGGTAAGGGGTCATAGAATCTACTTGAGTGGAGTCTCCTCATGTTCTCCCTGCCATCTCTAGAGTGTGAATTTCAATTTACGCAAATTTCATTTTTTGCAAGTGTGAATTTCAATTGTAGCAAGTGTGTTTTCCGCAACTATGGAGAGTATGTGTTTCAACAAGTATGATTTTTCAGTTTTTTTATTTTTGATTTGGGTGTTGTAAGAACCCCCTTTCAATATGTTTTAACAATGAGTGTTAGCTTGGAAATACTCACTCAGATCCTGGCGAAAGTCGGGATCTCCTCTTCTCTGGAAGAGGAGATCTTGACAACAATTAAAGATTCAAATACTCCTCCAGAAACAATTAAAGATTCAAGATTTGAAGACTCCTATGCATTAGATGACGAACAAACATTTGAGCAGGAGATTGAGGAAGATGAAGAGGAGTTACAGCAAGATCTGAGCGAGGAAAAATGCACCTACGAAAGAATTATTGAGAAATGGTTCCAGGTAAGCACTCGATTAGATAAATTTTATTTCTTAGTTAGTTTTCCGTTACAACAACAAAATTCGTTTATTCTTGTAAATTTCTATCTTCCATTTGAAAAATTGCACATGAATGTATTTTTGTTACTGTTGCGGCTCCATTGGAAGTTTGACTACACGTAACTAATCTTTATGTTTCAATTAGCATAGAGTAGGTAGGCTAACAAATAAAACAACATTTTGCTCTAATTTTTTTTATAAAATAAGTATGCTCTCCTCCACGCTTCGTGCGATCGTGAGGATCGGAAAATATGGATGATTTTGATTTCAGGAATGAATGTATTTTCAAACATGCTTAACAGTAAAAATAATAAAATATTAGATGAATAAAAACAAAACAAAATTTTACATGCTGTTACAGTGAAAATTTTACATGTTGTTACAGCATGCTGATACATAGAAAATTTTACATGTTACAGCAAAATTTTACATGCAGTTACAATGAAAATTTTACATGTTACAATATGATGTTACAACGAAACTTTTACATGCTGTTACAGTAAAAAAAATTCATGCTGAAACAATGACGTTTTTTTGTTGTAATAGTGATTGAATAAATTTGCAGATCTGCAATAAAACAATAGTGGTGTTAGGATAAAATAAAACAAAATGAAAAAAAAATATAATAATAAATGGTCTGCCAATTCATGAGCTTTTCCCCACTGAATTGTTGTGGCATGCTGAAACAATGCTAAACTGTGGTTAGTTGAATTCCATTTAAACTGTGCAAAAATTGTTTCCTGCTTTAATAGTTTGTGGTTTGAAGTTGTCTGTTTATTTCTGGTTTGAGTTGCCACATCACCCCTTGAATTACAACCTGAAAAACAAACAAATGAATTAATCCTGTCATTTTCTGCATCCACGTTAGCAAGAAAATGAATTCAATGGTTTACTGCTCCACCTTCTCATCTCCGAAGAATCAACATTCGAGATTGAATTCTGTTTGTATCTTTTCAATAATAGGGAAGCTGGAAATTTTTCTCCATTCTTTTAGCATTCGATTCGAGCTTCATATCGATAATTGGACTATGTTGTTGATGGAGAAATATGGGCCAAAATATTAATGACGTCACTACTTTAATTGCCTATATCTGCGTAGTTTAGTTGTTGATTGTCCACAAATTCTTTCAAATCGAATAAAAACCAACTGCTTAAAAAATGATGATTAGTTGGGTTGCCTATTATTGGCAACATGGTTTTATTTGTTTGATGCAACTCATCATCCTGTATTAGTAAACAACCAGTACGTATCCCTCCAATCACGCTTCAAGATGATCGTATCTGCTTTCAGATTTGAAATTAATCGGTTGTTTGTTGTTTTACATGATGTGACATCCGGGAGAGATGGGAAGAAAATCGCTTTGTTATACTATTGAGATTATTAAGCCATACAACCTGGATAAAAATCTCAATGTTTCCATCTATGGATTTGAAGGAGTCAGCACGCTTGGCTTTACATATGAATGCATAGCTCACACATGCAATGAGCATCTGAAATTTTCCATCAATTAACGTCATTTTGCAGATAGTCATCTTTGGGTATGATTTTGGAGCCCGTGATGAATTTTAAAAATCCGGCACATGGGTTTTGTGCAGAAGGGTCTCATTTAGTTGAATGGTGAGCGGTTTTTGAAAATTCTACTTGGTTTGAGAGAATATCTGATTTTTCAAACTATGAATAAGGCAGATTTCAAGATGACCGGTTTTCCAAAATGGCAATATGTAGTCAAACTCTTGCTTAGGTCCAGGACCAAAACTAAGTCCATGTTGGCTTTGCTGTTCTGCATTTATCTTCAAGTATATCATGTCTGGCATATTTTATGCTAGAGTAGCCTTCTTAGCTATTCTTTGATTTTTCACTTTGCAGTTGGAAGGTATTAAACAATTTGCAATAGTGCCAACCGCTCCAAGAGTCCACACCAAAGGTTGCCTACTCTTTAATTGGAAATCCTGCATTCTTATAATTCATGCCCGGCTCATACTTATGCTCAATTACACACCATTAAGCATTTGTTATCATATGATGAATTACATACTATTTGCTATGTAAACTATTGTAATTGAAATTGTAGAAATGACAAATTTTTTTATGGACATGAGCTTGATTTGCAGATTTGGTGCAATTAATTACGGTTGTAGGCTTGAGCCGTGACAGAATGGAACAACCAAGGAGGGACGAAACAATAAAATTTTCGTGATATATTTATGCTCTTGGTATATCTGATCAATGTGTTTTGCAGGCAACATGTTTCTATTCTTTATTGATTCAGAAACAAATGACCAAGGATGTAGCTCATAATTTTAATTTTGAGTGTTTTTTCCATTTCTTTTTATTTATTTATTTTGGGTGTGTTATAAAAAAAAAAAAAAAATGTAAAATCATAAAAAAAATGACTTCGTTTGTTTTATGGAAAGAAAACCAAAACAAAATTTACAAAACTATAAAAATAACAAAAAACATTATAAAATAATAAACCTCAAAACATTGTAAAACTGCCAATTTGCAAATTGACATTCTAAAAATTCCTGAGTTGTTTTCACGATTTATGTTTTTCTTTGAGTCATTGTCCAGCAAGCTAAGACAAATAAGTATGCAAGGGCAATGGTTATAAAAACACAGTCTATTCCTTTGATTTGCTGCATTTGCACTTATTTCTGCATGATATGTTTTTCGCAAATCTCACGGTTTTAATGTAGGATTAGTGCTAAAGCTTTTTTAGGTTCGAAGACAATCAAATTTTATGACGAAGTGATATTTTTCAAAGAATACATGCTTTTCTAGGCATCTTGAAGGAGTTGTTACTCATTAGAAACATCATGACGTTTGTTGATACACGACAACATTTTGCTATTACACAGAAAAAATTTTCACATCCTGATGTTTGTTGTTACACAGAAAACATTTTGTTGATACACAACAATGTTTGTTGATACACAACAAAGTTTTTCTGATACACAGAAACATTTTTCTGATACAAAACAATATTTTGCTGATACACAAAAACTTTTTGTGCATCCTGATGTTTGTTGTTACATAGAAACATTTTTCCAAATTTCATACTGTAACATTGTCCCATTTCTCCTTCAAAGCCGATTAATCATCCTAGTGTTGAAGCCCATCCTCCATTGCCTTAACTTTCATGACTTCACAAATGCCTATTATTTTCTGAGTTGCATACATTTCCTTATCTTTTTCAGTTCATTTTTGCCTTTCCAGTTTTCCTTCTGAATAAAACAAACCCCCTTTCCATGATTACATTTCCTTGCCATAAACCCTGTTGCTACTAAGATCTTTATATCTATAGTCCTATCAATATTTTTATAAACTCGTGTTGACTGATGTGGGATTCCTTAAGGCCCACCTTTCAACAGTCTTTCCCCATCGACCTCGACACCATATCTGGGATGTAGACTAGAGTTCCTTTTTGAGTACCTTGAGGCTTGCATGCCTTAATGGCAAGCTCTCTCGCTAGCAATCATGGGAATGCATCAATGTCCCTTGATTGTTAGATCTTGCAAGTGGCTCGACATCAACCCATATATTCGCACTTCGCAAGATGTACTCGAGTACCTTGACACTCATTGACATCACTGGTGAGTTTGTCTCGCATTGGTTAACGACATTCATCAATGGCCGATAATCCAATGATTTCTCTTCAGGCTCGACATCGACACATTCATTCGCATGATGAGAACTGTACCATTGGTTTTGTAACATGTGAAGACTATACACTTTTTCATGATCCCCTCAGTAGTTGTAGCATTTTGAATTCCTATCTATGACAGTACCACAGTTCCATATTCTCTACCTTCCACATTTCTCATGATTCAACAGTAGCAGTTCAACTTCCTTCACTTCCCATGATCCACTTACAGCAGTAGCAACATTAGCAATTCCATTTTTCTAATCTTACAGTAGTGCCACCTTCCATCTTCCTTCAGTCATAGTCATATATTATTTTGTCCAACAGTTATAGCAGTTGCAGCTACAACGCTAGTCACGTTTTCTTGATCCAGCAACCACAACAACTACATCTACTTTTTGGGTAAGTGGAGGTATGTTCTTTTCTAAGATTTAATCACACAATTCCTTATATGCCGACTTGAATATTTTGGAAATTCCTCGCCATGCTCTCTTTCCTTCCATGACCTACACTAAGTTGCATGAGGGCATGCAACTGATTCAGTTGGGGGAGGGGGGGAACTATTTCACCACATATTCATTACCATTATTCCATTTTACCATCTCATCAGTCCATTTATGATTCACTAACATTTATTTTCCAACAACACTTTGTTGCATTTCGATTGATATACATATTGGCATGATTCATAAAGATAAAGAAAAGGCTTTCTTATACTCAGTGATGCTCTCTTATGCACATTGATAGCTTATTATTTCCAGTGAGTGCATGGCTAAATTATTACATCAAGAAAATCAATAAGTGAAATGAATGTTGTTAACACAAGAACCAACATCTTTTGTATTCACGGTTGTCACAGAAGAACAAGCCATAAGAAAATTTCACATGGTGTTACACATATTTCACACATTGTTACTCTTGTATCTCATACCCTGGAAACATTCATTGTTAAAAGGACATCATCAATCAAAGCCATGGTTTGAATGCCAAAAGTTCGTAAGAAGATCCATGCATGGTTGCATGAGGACATGCAACAAGTTGAGTTGGGGGGCATGTTGGGCCTCAGAAATGTCCTATTTTCATCCACCTTTCCCTTCATTATTCCTTACATTTCATCGTTCCATTAACCTTCCATCATACCATTTTCATAAATATATGTGGGTTTCTCCTTA
>JASDQU010585617.1:4295-14466 GCA_032191745.1 Picea mariana | reverse complement strand
CCACTATTTCAATGACTTCAAAATCTACTTTAGTGTGCACTCCATATATGTCTACTGTCACTCCTTTCAGTCTACCGATTGGTAGGACTCTGTGTTTGTTTGCTAGTTTCAATTGAACAGGTAAATATCCTAATGTGGGCTCTCCCATACATTGCCATGTCTTCTTTGGCAATACATTAACTTCATATCCTAGATCTAATATGATGTCTCCCATATTGAAATCTCCAATGTTGGCATTTAGTCTAAACTACCTACTTGTTCTTCTTCTTGTGTGTAGGTGATTGACTGTTTTTGGTTCTAGTTTTCCTTCCATCTCAATGCTACATTTTTCTAGTATGTTTTGCAATATTTTCATAGATGATGGATCACCTAATACCTTTACACATGATTGCAAAAATCCTTTGATTGTACTTACTTGTCCCATGGAATGTATTTCGCTGGTATGATCCAATAACAGAGGCATTTCGTATGTTGGTGCTTCCTTACTTTGTTGCACAATTGAAGTCATCACAATGTCTTCCTTTTGGAGTTCTTGCCAAGCTTGCTTAAATATCTCCTTTTCCTTCTGCGTGTTGAACTGGTTCCTTGGTTCGACGTTTTTTTTCACCCATTGATTTTGTGTTGGCTTTTGTCAAACAATGTCGTCCCCTGTTTTAGCTCCTCCGTGAGTAACTATATTGATGTTCCATCCTTCATCCCTTGTTTCCACTGAAATCCACTGAACATTCTGGTTGTTTTGGTTCCTCTTTTCCTAGATCTTTACTAGTAGTGTCAAACCTTATTCTATGTCGTGATATGATGCACGACAATACATACAAGTTGTTGGTGGAAGTGGACATTCCCTTGCATAATGTCCCAGTTGTTGACAATTGTGACACACCATTGGTTTTCTACCTCATCTGAAACCTCCTCTTGCCTGTCCTCCACCTCTGTAGCCTGCTCTATCTCCTCTCGGCCCATGATATTGAGACTCCTATTTATACTGTGTGGTATTGTACTTAGGTTGTGTTGTGTTATACTATGGCTACACACTATTGTATGGTTGTTACACAGTATTATACTGCTACTCCACAGTTTTGTATGGAGCTGGAACTTGATTGAACTGTGGTGCGGCTTTCCCAGTCATCATCTCGGCATATACTCTATATGCATCTGATGTCCTTTCTCGCATTAGCTTCATAGTTCTACAATATTTTTTGTCGTGGCCCACTGACTTGCAAAAGGTGCAATATGAATTCTTTGGGACTGTTTGATATTTTTGCATTATCGGGCAGTGATAGGGGTTGTGACCCGGTTTCTTACAGACTTCACACCGTGGTCCTCTTGTGGGTAACGAGTTTGGCATTCCTGTTGCCATATACTACGTGAAAGTTGGAAATTTGTTCTTTTGGTGTCCTTCTGTCCTGCATGTGGTACACTAAACAACTTCTCGTTTGTCCTTACTCTTATTCTAGTTTAGTTGAAACGTTAAGTTCTTCAAGTCCTCCTTCATCTCTTCAATAGTTGGGTATGTCTATTGGTACTGGTTTTCTTCCAGTTGCAAGGTTTCCCGTAGAGCCTATGCCTGCGTCTGGAACTTAGGTTGTCGCAATGGATATTTTAAGTGTGGGAGTAGTGAATTGACAAACAAGTGTCGATGCTACATGTCAGTCATGAGATTATTTAACTTTCCCTTCAATTGCTTGAATCTCTGGTCAATCTCCCATATAGATTCTCCTGGTTTTTGTCATATTTCTATCATCTCATTCATGTATTGATCCTCTGAGATCAACTTCTGGAACTCATTTATCAGTAACTTCTTAATGTCATTCAGTGTCCTTATCGTCCCAGGAGCATTTTTTTCATCTAAACTCATGTACCGGTCTAGTGCGTGGTCTCTTAGTGTAATCACTAACTGCACAAGTTTGGTATCTTCATCAGTGATCCATTTTTCTTCCCATATTTTTTCACAAATGAACAAATGTTTCTCATGGTCTTTTGCTTCTTCTCCTAGAAATTCTGGTAACCTGGCGGTGGGATCATGTCCTGCCATTGTGAATGTCGAAATACTACCTCTGCGCAGTGTAGATATTTGACTAGTGTTGGTTGAACTGGCTCCTCCAGTTGTTGTTCCATGTGTGGATGTACTTCCTATTGTCTGATTGTTTTTGAACTTCAGTTGTCTAAACGATGGTGTTCTCTTTGGTTTATTAGTCACACATGGGTTTGTGGGTTCCACACTGACATTAATATGGATAGAATTGTTTCCTTCTCTTCCCACTCTTGGACCTTTTGTCTTCCTCTCGTATGTTGCACGCAAGATTTCTTCAATATGCTCCACAACCCATAGATCCTCTACCTCTTCCTCATCACTCACCAAGCCTTCCCTCGTGACTACGACTCTCTTCTTGGTATTCACCTTGTATTGGTAGGGTACTTTGCTACGCATCTTTCTAGTTGTCGCCATGATCTACTTGATATGGTCATTGTCCATCATGATTGGGTCCAAGGGTTTCTCCTTATTTCCCTTATCCTTTCCTCCTTCCATTTCCCCTCTTTCTGTCAGTGCTTCCCCCCTTCCCCCATGCACACAAAGAAGTTTAGTTGTCTGACTCCATTCTCGGTACTCCTTTGTTATATAATAGTATCTTAATAGAAGTATACAAGGATTGAATGTACCTTCCTTGAGGTCTGCATAGAAACTCTTGCTCCACTATGCTGTATGACTTCATTGTGTCGAATGTAAACTATGTTATAAACCTTGCCACAATACTGTCAAGCCAAAAATATACTACGCGGGTGAATTTTTTGTTCACCTGCTATAACTGCTCAATTTGTACTGGGGTCCAATCTAGCTATTGAATATGTTTCATTGCATGGTTATCCTTCAACCTTAGTATCCACTCCTGCAATAGATGTGGAAAATCATAGAAAAAGACTTCGTGTAAATCAATAAACACGTATTTTTCAAGATATTTGTGAGGTGTTAGTCTAGGTTTTATGTCGTCTTTCTGTGCAAACTTTAACTCTTTTGTTCTTAACCAACTTTCAATCTCTGCTTTTGTGGGATTCCCTTATAATGGGTCATTGCTTTCTTCTTTTCTTTACTCTTCTTTTGTTCGATGTATCACATCTACTCAATCCTCTCATGTTCCTACCAACGACAACGAAACCATTTGTTGGTTTTACTCTTCTATAATGTTTGAGTTTATTGACCCAGGGTTCATGTTTGTTCGGGTTTCCAACAAAACCTCTAAAACTATCAACCCTCTTGGTAAATCAGAAGGCAACACAACACACAGGATGCGTTGCGCAGTCTCACTTGAGATAACTTTAATGGGTGGTTGTAAGACTCATGTGTTTACAACCTAGGATTGAGTGTGAGATATGAGAGCTATATATTGAACCATTTATTATAACTTGTAAACACAGTTTATTGTCATTGATGAATAAGCAAGAAAAGTAATAACTCATTCATTAAGCATAACAATAACTACTAAAGACAATAAATATATGCATGCATTCATCACATAACATAGATGTTACCATGGTTCACCCCCTCCTAGGCTACGTCCACAAAGATTTGGCTCTCAACTCTTTTATTATAGTGTTTCCTCATCTACAGCGTCACGCGCTTACAACTCTTCTCAGTGGGTAAGATCTATATGAGGTAGACTAGATCACACCAGGCTCCTCAGCCTGCGATCTAACCCTCAATATCTACCCTCCTGCATCTTCTCTATCTCAACAACTTACACAAAATATATAATACAACAAAATATTACATATCGCATAAACTCATGCATAACTTAAAAAACAACAACCCTCTATAATACCTCAGTATCTATATTTATATTTTTATGGCTCTTTATCCATTACAATACATTACCAAAACCCTAACCCTAACCCCTGATTTTCAAAGGTGGGAGATGAATAGGTGGTCCCCTAATTTGAACTCAATTTGATGAGTGTCCAACTGGCATCTTTGCAACTTGATTTCCCATCATAGCTTACCTACTTTTGTAGTATTTCCTTCAGTCATAATATTTATATTTTATCTCTACCCAAAGCTTAACTAATTTATTTAGTAGTGAGAGGTGTGGAATATATGGAAGGTGGGACCACAACAGAACAATTAAAAAATTAAAAAATTCAAATAAGTTATGTAATTTAATTTTAAAACCCTAAAACACATTTTGGACGATAACAATAGAGTTTTGGTCCACTACAGACAACGACTAGTACTAATGTTGGATTAAGTATCTGTTATGTTGTGGAATTTGGACAATGAGTTGGAAAGTTGAAAGTTGTGTGATGCTCACCATGACAGAGGCATATAAGGGTTTTGGCTTCCCAATCTATTGGTGCCCATCTACAAGTAAAGAGCTTCAATCCTCCTAAACTTTAAATGAACTCCTGCATAAGGATTTACTCCAAAGAATATTAGTCCATAAATTTATGACCCTCCTTATTTATGTTGATTATGGTAGTTCTATTATTCACCTCTTTACATTTGAAGTTAATGAGTTTCTCCTTTAACATGAATAGCGTATGAAAAGAAAAATAAATAGATTCATAATTCCATTTGTAGTGTACATAACAAGATTAAAAACAAAATTTGAGGGATATTTGAAGTTTTGAATATAATGATTGCATTTTGCTTTTATAAATTTTATAAAAATTTGAAAAAAAATGTATATTTGAGTATTTGTAATATGTATACTTTATGTAAGGATATGGCACTCTAAATTGTTGAAATAATGAATATGTCCTAGTGTTATGTTACATGTCAAGAGTTTTATGTGTCATGTCAATGGACAAAGTGTAGAGTATGGAAAGTGCTAAGCACTATATAGCTTTCATATATTACATGGTACTTAGCTTCCGCATTATGTAAACTTTCATATACTACTACATGGTACTTAGCTTCTGCATTATGTAAACTTTAGCATTTTCCATAGTGATAATTATTATTGGTTATGTCACTTCACTTGTAGATTTATGATGTGTTTTGTTTATCATTGTGATGGTTTTGAGTTCATTTATGCAATCGTCATTTTAGGGTTTTGGTTTTGGTTTTATTTATTGATTGAAAAGATTATTAAATGAAAATTTTGAAATAATATTTAAATAATAATGCGAGTATGACAATTAATTAGAAGTTCATTTAAATATTATAAATTATTAGATGATAAAATATCACGATTTTTTTTATTTCTATGTGTTACACCATTAATTTAATGTCATTAATATCAATTATAAATGTAAATGATTTAATAATTTGATGGTCAAAATGCCCAACATTGCGCATTTTGACTATTAAATATGAAGAAAAATTTTGTAGTTTCCAGATTCCAACACTAGCTCCTATATGTGTGTAACTTATCAATATACATAGATGACAAATAATGACGAGAGGATGTTGATACTACTAGCACAAGGAACCCAATGGATAATCTTAGTGTCAATTCATGTGATCCTAGTCACATAAAAAATCACTCTGGGATTTGAAAATACTTACTTGTTATTAATTTAGGATACCAATATAATTAGAAGAATGCCATAAAAGAATGACAATTTCTCTACAATTACATTACCTCAAGGATTCCAATGGAAATCCCAAATGGAATAGAATGGTTTCATGTGACCCTTATCATGTTTTCAACCAAATAACTATTAATTAAGCATAAGAAACACCCAATCTAGTAATTCCATGCCTAAATAAAGTGAAACAATGAATTAGGAAGAATTATCTTCAAGGTGGTAACCTCCTATTATGATATATTCAAACAAATAACTCAAGATGAGTATTCAAACGAATCTCCATGATGTATATCATGTTTTCAACCAAATAACTATCAATTAAGCATACAAAACACCCAATCTAGTAATTCCATGCTTAAATAAAGTGAAACAATGAATTAAGAAGAATTCTCTTTGAGGTGGTAACCTCCTATTATGATATATTGAAATAAACAACTCAAGATGAGTATTCAAATGAATCTCCATGATGTATAATATAAGATATAAAGAGAGTTATAAGACATCTTACAATAATAAGCCCGGCTATGCATAATCCATCTAATGATAATTAATGAGGGCTAGGACTAGGGGCTTAACATGTCAAACCCATTCAACCAAGAATTTCCCTCAACATTGATCAATTGAAAATGGTTATGCCATGAAGACATCATCTTCTCAAGTTTGATCTTTCATTGATATGTACTTTGACTTGATAAGGTACTTAGTAATTGTTCTAGACCTTAGTTGCTTGATTTGTGTTTCAATGACTATTTCTCCATCTTCATCAGGATTTAGTAGAATACTTTTCACTATAATATTATTGACAATTATCTTCTTTAAACATGAAACTTCAAAGACTACATGGACGCATGAAGAAGAAGGTTACTCTAATATGTAATCCATGTTATCATTCATCTGCAACACCATATAGGTACCATGTACTTGGGTGTATTTTTATTGTCCTTTTGTTGCTTGAGTGACATCTATATGTATGGTTTCTGACTAAAAAATACTCAATCCTCCACCTAAAAAATTCCTTAACTACAATGTCAATATGCTTGTTTTTTCATCTTGTTTGGTGTTATAACCAAGTTGTATCTTAATAGTTGGAGAACCTCTTGTTGATGCTAGACTTGCTTGTCAACAACTGAGCATTAAATTTACCTCAAATAGGGGATGTAATGGATGAAGGATGATACCCATAGCGCTCCATAATGGATGAATCAAGTGTTGTACCGCCATCTTGCTAAAGGTAACCACTTTACTCGATGTTACTACTTGTTGGGTTCAAATATAAAATTGTAGGAATTCATTAACAATCTCATTTTTACCATTAGATTGGGGGTGATAAGAGTACTTGTGAGCTATTTGAGTAACTAAACAATGAAATAAGTCATTCCAAAAATAAATAATGAAAATTGGATCTATGTCACTTAAAAAAATCTTGGGATTTCCATGTAGCTTCTGAATTGTTACTATGAATGATGAGATCATCTATGTTGAGTACGATGGAGGACGAAACCCAGGTGCTCAGAGTAGGTGACTTGAATGATTTTTATTTTCCATTTGTGTTAGCAGTTAACATGATTGACAAACAAAAGGCCACCCTTGACGTCTATAAGCACATTATGTTGTTTAAGGGAATTCATTAAAGAGTTAGTTGGGGTGTTATTTTTGTTTCCAATGCGACCCCCCTCTATACATTTCATACATGTGTATCCTTCTCCATGTACTTGGTTTCTTCTTCCCAGTTGAAATGCCTCGTGAAAGAGGAAGAGTGTGTCGAGGAAATGTTGTATTTCAATGATTTGGAGTATAGTTACCAAAATCGTTCGAATTAGTAAAAAATAATTTGAAAATTCGGCTATTCGGTTCGATTCACAAATTAGTATGCAAATTCGTAGTTTGATACAGGAATATTGGGTTGATTGCAAAAAAAAAATTAAACGCCTCAAACTTTGGTGTACCTTTGATCCGTTGAGCAAGATCCCTTCCATGCGAGACTCCCAGATCACTATCACTATGGGGTAGGAACATAGAAATATCTCAGATTCATATTAGATACAATGCGATGCATATATATCCTGCAAGAACGAAACATATCTGCAAAAATATCGAGTGTTGTGTTCTACTTCATCACAATGATAGCATTGTACATGGCCACCTCAACTTCAAGTTGAACCCATGATTATTTCTCACATGGTCCCCTGATTTTCAAAGGTGGGAGATGAATAGGTGGTCCCCTAATTTGAACTCAATTTGATGAGTGTCTAACTGGAATCTTTGTAATTCGATCTCCCATCATAACTTACCTTATTTTATAGTATGTCCTTCAGTCATAATATTTATATTTTATCTCTACCCAAAGCTTAACTAATTTATTTAGTAGTGAGAGGTGTGGAATATATGGAAGGCAGGACCACGATGAAACAATTAAAAAATTCAAATAAGTTATGTAATTTAATTTTAAAACCCTAAAACACATTTTGGACGATAACAATAGAGTTTTGGTCCACTACAAACAACGACTAGTACTGGTGTTGGATTAAGGTTATGTTATGTTGTGGAATTTGGAAAATGAATTGGAAAGTTGAAAGTTGTGTGATGCTCACCATGATAGAGGCATATAAGGGTTTTGGCTTCTCAATCTATTGGTGTCCATCTACAAGTAAAGAGATTCAATCCTCCTAAACTTTGAATGAACTCCCACATAAGGCTTTACTTCAAAGAATACTAGTCCACAAATTTATGAGCCTCCTTATTTATGATGATTATGGTAGTGTTCTATTATTCACCTCTTTACATTTGAAGTTAATGAGTTGCTCCTTTAACATGTATAGCCTCTGAAAAGAAAAGTAAATAGATTCATAATTCCATTTGTAGTGTACATAAAAGGGTTAAAAACAAATTTTGAGGGATCTTTGAAGTTTTGAATATAATGACTGTCCATTTTAATTTTATAAATTTTATAAATTTTATAAAAATTTGAAAAAAAAATGTATATTTAAGTATTTGTAATATGTATACTTCAGAAATTTTCATATATTGGATTTTAGGCAGCCGAAAAAAATTCTGTATTGAATCGAATTTGAATTAGTATTCGAATTTGAACTTGGTAACTATGATTTGGAGGTAGATACAATATCTCTTCCCTTATGGATAGTGACGACGAGAGTGCACACAGTATTACAAGTACTCGGTTTGATGAAAACCACCAACATTCAAACCTGCAAGTTGACTCGCAGGAGCATAAAGGTAATAAGGAAGCAATAAAGTATTAGGGATGTACAATGGAATGGGAGGAATCAATTCCAGGAATTGGCACTGAGGATGTTTGCATCACCCTGAAGACTAGCTCTATTGAAGCTACAGTTAAAGCAACTAGGGCTCCTCCTTTGGTTATTGGTGATAGATCCTCTCCAACTGCTGGTGATGAAAATGTTATCTCGCCAAAGGTTGGTCTCTTGAAACACAACTTGGATGGAGAGAATAGTAATGTCAGGTTCTCTGAAGATCATTTAAGTCTCATCTTTGAGATTAGAAGTGACATGGTTGATTAGAAATTCAAGCAAGAATTGATGGACAAGAAACTTGACCAGTTGTTGGACCTCTGCACTCCTCTTTCAATGCGCCACATGAATCAGGAGCCCCTTTGCCAACACATTATTTTCCCAGAATGACTATATCCAACCAATAACAGCCACAAGGGAAGACACTTCGAGGACTGGGGTTGTCATTCAGATAACTAACCATCGTGATGCTTAAATTCTTGTTTTTTTGGCACATGTTTTATTTTCTTGTTATAATAGTCTATGGTTTAAATCCTCAGGAGCTACATTGTAAAACATTATCAATTGTTGGCCCTCTAAGTCTGTCTTTTTTGTCAATATGGTATTGGTGCTTGGGTTGTTTTCTTCTGTTGGTAGCCCAAGCAACAAGATCCTAAAAATGTACTCTAATTTTTTCTAATAGAAGGTAATACAAGCTAGCTTACAAAAAAAAATGAATAATGATAGATTGAGTTGATGGATGCATCTCAATGACCTCTTTCTAATTATGGAAACTGGGGAGCCTTCAAATTTTTATTAGGTAATAAGAGGATAAAATCAAGGGTGTCCATTGCCACTCTTCCTTCTTATCAAATTGATTAACACTTTGTAAAGTTTCATCAATTATGCTACATCTAGAAATCTCAGTGTATATATATCAATCCTTTGAAGCTTTAATCTAGCCACCCATTTTTGGTTCATAAGGATATATCAATTTTTAAAAACTTTAATCTAGTGACCCATATTTGGTTAATGGATGATGCTCTCCTCTTGAAAACAACAAGGGTAAGAGAAACCACACACAACCTTAGGTAGCCTTAGAACCACAATTCATAAAGATACTTTCAAGATTTGAGGTAGCCTTAGAACAATTTTAATTAATAAGGAAAAACACACAACCTTTTCCATGTAAATTTAAGAATTAATGGTAAGATTTATAAAGTGTTGAATTTTAATCTTTGGTTTGGAAAATAAGTCCTTAAGAATTACTTTGTAACAATCAATTTTACAAAAAATCTCATTTTTCAAGGTTACTTTTCCTCAGACAAATATATATATATATATATATATATATATATATATATATATATATATATATATATATATATATATATATATAT
>JASDQU010585616.1:58726-81776 GCA_032191745.1 Picea mariana | reverse complement strand
TCTTTGGTTCAATGTGTTTATCTTTTCTTATGCTATGTGCTTTTATATATCCACTTATGCTCTATGCTTCTTAGATATACAAGAATTTTAGATCTGATGTGTATGAGGATTCTTAGTGCTAATCTACTGGATATGATCTGGGTTACTATGGTTAAGTGATAAAAAACTATAAATCTTAGTATTCTCCGTGAATCTCTGTGTTGTCTACGACGTATAATAAGGGTTAAATAATGATGAATGATCTATTCTAAGTGCCCTGTAAAAGATATAATCACATATTTGTGTCCCATCTAAGGTTGCACACACCTGAGTCTTGCAACCACCCCTACCTCTACCTCGGGTGAGACTTCATCCACTTCTTACGTGTTGCTGAAAGGGCCAGTAGTTAGGTGTTTTTTGGTGTGCTCTTGAGCATTGAACCCTGGGTCTTCCCCTATTCCAACAAATGGTCCCATTGTCAAGACCTAAAACTATGATTGTTGGGAACTGGGGAAGAAGAAACTTTGTGCAAAAGAAATCTCTGTGCGTAGATCTGTTGCCCTAGTGTTAAACTTTTTACTCGACATGTGAAGCTTTGTGCCAGGAATAAGGTCAGATATGAAGAAAGGAAGATCATATCTGAAGAAAAGAAGTGGTATCTGAAGGCTCTGTGCTCTAAGAAAAGTAAAAGTAGAAATTTCTGAAAAAGAGGTCAGATCTGCAGAAAAGAGGTAAGATCTGTAAGCCCTGTGCTCTAATAAAGGTAAGAATAGTTAAAAGTTCTTAGATCTGGAAGCTTTGTTCTCTATAGAAGTAAGATAAGTGAAATTTTTTGTTTCTAGAGCATGGATCTAGGTATGTTTGATAGATTCTGTCCTAGCTTAAAACCTAGGGTATTAATAGATGAAAGAAAGTTTAATATGAATAGATTTGATAAGCATAATGATAGATATGGTATACCTATGCATAGAAAGAATGTTTGGACTAACAAATGGATGAAGGATCCTAGAAATAATTTTTTTCAGGCTAGCTACCATGATCCTAGTGCGCAGTGCAAAAGAAGTTGGGGATCATTTAAGAGAAAGAGAGGATTGACCCTATGTTACATTTGCAGAAAACCAGACCATCTAGCTAAGGAATGCCCTGGTGGAAAACCCAGTTGTCTCTGTTGCAAAGCTTTGGACCATGAAGTATTGGATTGCCCTAGAATGATTGTTAATCTTGAAAGAGTGAATATGCATGAAGAAAACCCTAGGACAGCCTCAGAAATAGTAGAACCCTAGAAATAATCTGAGAAAGTATTAATACAAATGAAAGAAACCCTAAAGGAACATAAAGATGTTCGATTCCTAGAGATATTCAAAGAAAAGGAAAAACTCGAAGCAATACTAGGGGACTTCGACATTGACTGTATTCTTGATGAAGAAACACAAGTGAACATTATGCCAAAAAGAACTTGGGAAGCTATAGGGAAGCCTGCCGTGATTCCTTCACTGGGAGGAATAGGACTATTCATAGGAAAACTGATGATGTTATGTGGAAAACTCGCTCAGATACCTATGACAGTAAATTTTCTTCGACAGAAGAAGATTTTGAGATTATCAAATTTATTGAGGACGGTGCCCCATTCACCATGTTACTTGGAAAACCTTGGATTGAGAGAGATCAAGCCAGAAAGAAGGAAGAAGAAAAGGTATTACAACAATAGAGACAAGAGCTAAAAGATTTCATGACCAGAAGGATCGCACAGTTGATTGAGGAACAGGAGAAAAAATCAAAGCTATTTGACACTAGAAGCCCGAATGTCAAAGAATTAGGGGACTCACAGAATATTGGAGTATCTGTACCAGATATAGATGAAGTAGTTCTCCTGAGTCTTGGGAAAGAACCTCAGCAACGTGAAGTGACTATGCCCAAGGAAAATAAGAATCAGAATGAGAAAAGAACTACGGAGACGAAGCTCACGAGGAAGAAGGCTAGAAAGCTAAGTAAAAAGAGAGCTCAGATCGACAGTCAATAGAAGGTTCTAGAGGGAACCTCTCCAAAAGAAACTTTGCAAAATTAGAGATTTATTTGGATATCAGAACAGTGACATGGGTCACTTCGCCATGGCGAAGCAATATAGCCGTTGGAGGCCGATATATCTGTTCGACTGCCACTCTAAACGGATCGAAAAGCATTGATGGCTCATCACCAGACTGTTAGACCATGCCATAACAGACAGAACCAAAGTTTAGGAAGCCCCATATCCATTGCAAACGATCTGTTACAAAGTTACTTACTTAATCCATTGCACCATGCATAGAAGACACTTTTGCTAATCATGAATTTGATTCCACAGACTACCTGAATTGTGAACAGTGATTACTCCACCCTTACTCTCTACCTTACTACAGTACCTACGTTACTTTGAGAACCCAAGCTATTGATCCTAGGCATATATGTTCAACGAATTTAGTGCAGATGAAGAATCTGTAAGAGAGGTACTCGCTAGCCTCAGAGCCGAAAGATTCATGTCAGAGTGAGGATTGTCTACAGGTTTATAGGCATCATCAATGAGAGGAGTGCAAGCCTCCCCATCTACTGCTTGAGCATAAACATCCCGAGCTGATGCAAAAAGAAGAACCAAACATAAAGATGATATGGCCAACGCGAAGTTGGTTCCATCCATCCTACCTGCTTACATACCACCTCTTAGCGGTGCGATCAACAGAGATAGTGTTACTAGAGACTTTGAGTACACTCTAGTCACTACATACCTACCAAAAGGAGTATGCGCAGTCTACGCAGATCACGACAAGATCGCAACATTGAATTTTAGTGACTTCAACCTGGGGGATCGTAAATTTTATAGCATACTCGCCCCGTACAAGTACCTAACCAGAACCAAGGGAAAGAATTCAAATATCATCCCTCAGCAATGGACGATGAACCTCCATCAGTCCACTCTGCTCAACGTTATGAAGATACCACACTTTGGCAGATGAATTCTTGTGTGACGCTGCTGCTGGAAAGTTACCATGGAGGATACTTATGGTTGAAGCATCGCATAATAGTTGATCCAGCATTGATCAACTGGATCACCAGGCTTAGCATGCAGGGCCCTGATCCCCATGATTACTATCCTAGAAAGACCGCAGATCGTGCTCTTGATCAAAGGATCAAAGAAGCCTATGGCGATGTTGAGAAGGATGTGTGAGGCTACAAGGTAGCTTCTATTGAAAGTGGTGTAGTGTGCCTCACCTATCAACTGATCGTAGGGAAGTTGGTACACAAGAATCGACCCACGCAAGTCTCCGGCTTTGTAGTCGACCTTGTAGGGAAGTGCGCAGAGGGACTACAGATGAACTTGGGGAAGTACCTGGTGAATAAACTAGAGATTGACTGTAGAGAAGCCCAAGATCAAGGGCATGAATTTCATTGTAGTTGGCTCTTGATACTTATAGCTTTTGTTGCATGGGAGCTACCGGAAGGTGCAACCTTCCCCAACATTGACCCCTTTGAACCACTAGCTGTGAAGTTTAGTACACTGTGGTAACCGAACGACATGAACAAGAAGTGGCAATCCAATGTCGTATTTCATACCTACTACACCCAGTTGAATCTCGCCATCCAGTTCGAGCCTCACATGACCCCGAATACTTTACACAGGTTTTGACCTTTGATAAAGTTCAGTGCAGACCGTCATTTTATAGATATTACAGCATGTGCTGATGAGAACAAGGAACAACTTCAATCTTATTATAAGCTAACAAAAGAAGACCTGGATGAGATCACCAAGGAATGGTCAGTGGACCTCCTTATTCCAGCAGACCTTGCAGAAGTTTCTGACATTGACAGCCCAGAAGTTGTGCAGAATACACCTGGGCCCAATAAGACGAAGAAAACAAAGCCAACAAAGAAGGATGAGGAAATCCAAGATGTAGACAACAGATTTGTAAGAACCACATCCATTACACCATAGAAAGGAGGTAATGGCGAAGACTTAGAGGAATTCGAACAAAGGCCAGAAGATGAAGTAGAGATCATAAAGAAACAGAAGGGTTTTCCTATGGAACCTTCCTCCTGGAAAAAATCAAAAGCACCTGTGACTAAGATGAAGACCACGATCACTCCAAATGACTTCAGTTTTCTCATCACAACTATGAACGAAGCCATAGAAGAGATAACAGAAAAGCAGGAAGCTAAGCAAGAGAGAATGTACAACAGAATCGAGATCGAGCTCCAAGGAGTACAGCAAGCTCTCTAGTCTAGCTGCACAGTCTCCTATGTGCCTCTGCCAGAAGGAAAAACAAAAGAAGGAAATGAACCAGTTCAACTCTACAAGATTGCTTACATAGTTGAAGTACACCTTTGGAAGGCACAGAAAGAAAAAGAGCAGGCCACCCAGGCCTTAAAGAAATCATAGGAGGAAATCATCATGCAATGTCAAGCTACGCAACAAGAGAAGGATGCTATCCAAGCGAAATTTGAAGAAGACAGAGCGAAGATCAAAAAAGAGAAAGAGTAGTTGCTTGTGAAGTAGATTGGGATTGAAGGAGAAGTTAACAGATCATTTCACTCTATGACCGGCTTAGAACATAAGGTAGAAGAACCCATAGAACGCCAAGTGATGAAGCTTGTTGAAGTTATTCAGCAACTTCAATAAAGAGTCATGGACTTAGAGCTTCAGACCATACCACAGACCCCACAAGAAGTGCACGACCAGTGAGAAATAACTGCTTGGAGAACCGTAGAAAGGATTAAAGCACTCATTGAGGAATGCAAATAGTTAAGTAGCATAAGTGCGCAGATCTACGAGAACCTAACCAAGAACCCAGAATTGCATAAATTGGAGTCACAGCTCCAAGAGGCGAAGTACGACGCCAAAAATCTATAGGTGAAGCTGAAGGCCCTGCCACCTGTAGAGAGAATGAAGAGGTTTCTAGAGAAATGCACAACCCAATAGTAGATTCACACACTTCAGAGTAAAGTAACGGAAGGCTCTCAATGACTTCAACCAGTGAAAGAAAAGGCATGCCAACTGTTCATTGAAGTTGAAAGCCAAGGAGTAGAACTTGGATAGGTTTTGAATATAGCAGAACAATGCATATAAGGGACGGTGAAAGAGGCACTCATTGAGGAGTTTGTCGAGCAAGAGGTAGTATCAATGCAGCAAGTCGAAGCAGCTCCAGTCAAGCTCGAGGAATTCGAAGCAGAATTGGTCAGACCTGAGTGACTCACATCCAGCATTGGCACGCCCCTCCATTCCACCACCCTTCTCTCCTTTGCCACCCCCTTTGCCACCCTCGTTTCCATATTTTGTGCCTTCGTTGGAGGAATTCAATGTGAAAACGCAAGAACTGTAATTGGAGGCGTCTCAAAGCCAGGCTCTACTACATCCAGACTGTGCTTCATGCCTGGGATTCTGGTATTCGATATCAATTCTCCAATACTTTGTCTTTGTAGACTGCAAGGAAGTCAATGACATCCATTCTTCATTAGAACACCTAGACCAGTGCATAGAGAAAATTGAATATTTTCTCTCAACACTACTTCATTCCCTGCATTCTCCAGACTCAGGCACCAATGCCCCCGCATATCCAGGGGAGGTTCTTGATATAGACTTCTAGGGGAGGATGAACGAGGCATGGATGCATGCACACAGGCAGTTGAGGACAAGCAACACACCATGTAGGGCACACACACAGTGGAAGCCGAGGACATGCGAGCACACCAGACACCATGACAGTTGGCAGGCACACCGATGTGAGCATGCATGTTCTATTTTGAAAATTGCCAGTTGTTTCTAGAAGGCTATGTTTAGGTTGTTGGATTTTAGTAATATCTATTTTGTGGGTCTGTCAGTCAATAGGATTTGTCTGGTTCATCATATAATATTTTTTGATCTATAGTTTGAATGCATGGATCGACCGAATCAATTTCCCCATGGGGAGATTAAGACAAATATGTCTAATTTTCACTGATCTTTCCAGTCAGTCTGTCAAGCTAAGTGGGTTTCCCTTCGAGGCAACTTAGCACTTAAAAAACTCGTTCTCAATATGATACTGTAATTTTTTTTTATGAGAGGTAATATATAGCTTCTTACGTAAAAAAAAAATGGATATGTGAAAGAAAACACAATTCTATTATCTCTTGCTCCATTTTTATGGATGAATTGATATTACATTATGGGGATATTAAGATCAATACATTATTTATTCAATTGATAAATATTCAAAAAAAAGGTCCAATTACAGAGCACATTCAACAATTCCAAAAGCTTAGTCTCAGGGTAAACAACATTCTCCAGGATAATTTGTTAGATCTCTTTATGTGAACTTTAAAGGAGAACAGTCAACATGAGGTGCATCTCTTCAAACATAAATCCCTAGACCAAGATTCTAGTATGGCAAGGAAAGTGGAAAAACAAACTATAGATTCTAGAAGGGTGGCCATTGATAACTATAGATACCATGGTGTTCCCTCTCCTAAAATGACAAGGTTGACACCTCAACAAATGTATAAAAGAAGAGAAAAGGGACTAAGTTTCAATTGTCACATCAATTAGAGTAAGGGAAGTAAATGCAGTGAGAAGAAATTATTCTACATTGACTATGAAGAGGAAGAAGCTCAAGAATTGGAGACATCACAAGAGATAGATCTAGAAGAGACTACTCCAATGATATATTTTCATGCATTGGTAAGCATAATTACCTCACAAACCCTCAAGATACAAGGGTACATAAAAAAGGAAAAGGTAACAATATTGATTTATTCTTGTAGTACCCACAATTTCATCAATTACAAATTAGAAAAAAATATCAATTTCTTTGTATATCTAGCACTAGAGCTTCAAGCAATGATTGCAGATGGAGCTACCATAAATTGTTTTGGGAAGTGTCATAGTATTAAGCTCAACATAGGGAAATATTTTTGGAAAGTCCCATTATATCCATCCAAATGGGTGGTGTTGATGTTGTATTAGGGGTCCAATGGTTACAATCATTGGGAACAGTGGTCCTTAATTTTCAAGATCTTTTCAAGACATTTTTCATAGATTGGAAGGAAATTGAGATTATAGGATCCAAGGGAAAATCTCTAAGGTGATAATCTCTAATAGCATGAAAAAATTACTCAAAAAGGGACACCATGGTGTAATTTCACAATTGTGCTCACTTGATGTTCAAATATCTATATCTTCTTCTCCATTAGATCTCCAAATAGGTATGAACAATCGTTCCAAGGTATTTGGTGAAATGTTTAATGGTATTCCACATGATCGAGATCATGAACATGTTATTTATTTGTGACCTGAAAGTGTACAACCTAAAATTAGGCCTTACAGGTATCCATATGCACGGAAGAGTGAGATTAAGCATATGATCCAAGAAATGTTAGAGGTTGGAATAATTCAAACTATCCAAATTTCTTTCTCTTCACTAGTGGTGATGGATACAAAAAATGATGGTTCATGGAATATGTGTCCATATTATAGAGAACTCAACAAAATTACCATCAAAGATAAGTTTCCTATTGTTGAGAATGTTTATGAATAAGAAATGTGTACCTGGTTTTGAAACTCCCAATGTGCAATGTACATTTGAGGTTTTTGGTTGTTCCTAATGATGGGTGGAGTGTCCACTAGAAATATTGGATGTTTAAAAACCAGGAACATAGTTCTTATCTAGAAACACTCTCAACATTATTTCTAACTGGGAAAACGTACATTTTCAATTTTCCTATTCCTGTCATTGATGAATTATTAGATGAATTTCATGGTGCAAAATTCTTTACTAATTTGGATTGTTGATTAGGATATCATCAAATTCGAATGAGGCAGCAAGACATTCCCAAAACAACTTTTAGCACACATCAAGGTCAATGTGAGTTTTTTGTTATGCCATTTGGACTTACTAATGCACCTTCAACATTTCAAATCTTGATGAATTCTATTTTCAATCCCTTCCTTAGAAAATTTGTGTTAACATTTTTTGATGACATACTAATCTACAACAAATATTGAGAAGAGCATGTACAACATGTTGACAGAGTATTACAACTATTAGAAGAGAAACAAATTTATGCAAATCCTTCAAAGTGTTACTTTGGGGTTCAAGAAGTGGAATATTTGGCTCATATTGTATCTCATGAAGGTGTAAAAGTGTACCCTAACAAAATTAAAGCTATGAGGAAATGGAAAATTCTTAAAACCTTGAAGAAACTTAGAGGACTATTAGGATTGACAGACTATTACCATAAGTTTTTCAAGAACAATAGTGAAATAGTAGCACCTCTAAAAACAATATTAAATAAGGAATCATTTTATTGGACTGAAGAAACATTCAAATCTTTTGAAACAATTAAGGAGGATATGTGTACAACTCATGTCCTTGCCACACTTGACTTTATGAAAACATTTATTGTGGGGTGTGATGCCTCGGGCCATGGAATTGGTGTAATTTTAATGCAAGAAGGAATGCCCCTTTCCTTTGAAAGCACCCAACTTAAAGGGAAAAAAATACTCAAACCCATTCATGAAAAATAAATGTTAGCCATACTACATGCAATTCAGAAATGGTGCCCTTACTTAATAGAAAGGCACTTCAAAGTAAAAACAGATCATGATATTTTGAAGTACTTCTTGGAGAAACAATTATATTCAAAAGAGAAACAAAAATGGGTTACAAAGATGCTAGGTTATGACTTTGGAATTGTCTACAAAAAAGGAAAACATAATGTTGTGGAAAATTCTCTTTCAAGGAAAGAAGAATAAACAGAAGGTTCATTATGTGTTATTTCTATTCTGCAATCTAATTGCATGGAAGAAGCAAGTATATAATGGAAGAAATGTCAAGAGGTATGCAATATCATTCAACAACTACAAGAGGACCCCATTTCATTATACAATTTTGTATGGAAGAATAGTTTTCTATGTTATCATGATCGCCTCTATTTATGTAAGAATTCCTAACTCAAATAGAAGATCCTTTTAGAATTTCACTCTTCTCCTAGAGGAGGACATTCAGGATTCTTGAAAATGTACCGCAGGATCAAGAAGGATTTTTTCGGAGGTCTCAAATCTGATGTTCAAAATTTTATGTATGAATGTTTGGTCTTCCAACGGAATTAGGGAGAGACAATCAAGAAGATAATTCTCCTACAACCATTAGCTATACCAAGTCAACATTGGGAAGAATTTTCAATGGATTTTATTACAGTTTTACCCAAATATGAAGAAAATACTATCATCATGGTAGTAATGGATCAAATGACAAAGTATGCCCATTTTTTCTCTCTTTCTCATACTTTTAAAGAAAGTACAGTAGTTGCAACATTCATGGAAACAATTCAAAAGATACATGGAGTTCTCGATATTATCGTGAGTAATAAATATCCAATTTTTTAGTGGAAAATTTTGGACCAAAATATTTTCTTCTTTGGGTTCTCAATTGACTCACAACTCATCTTACCATTCTCAATCTAATGGGAAAACTAATATTTTTAATAAATGTCTAGAAGGATATATTCATTGCTTTGCATATGATAAATAGAAACAATCGGTCAAGTGGTTTCCCTTGGCGGAATGTTGGTAAAAAACATCACTCCATACTTGTTACGAGGAAAATCACTCTATAGCATGGGGTAAACCAAAACAGATGGAATGACTACAGAAATAAACTCTAGTCCCAAGTATGCTATATAAATGAAGATGCTAACAAGACAAGATAAAGATCCTACCTTGTCCACACATTCAATGAAGACATCGTTGAGCACGCAAATCAAATATTTGTACCTACAACTCGTCCTCAAAAACCAAGATATGCAAGCATATGGTGATAATATATAATTTTTTCATATACAATAGCATAATCCATTAACATACATGACAAATATGCCCATGGAATAATAATTCAAATATTTTCAAGATATCAATTGGACAAGAAAAGAGTATTTCTATTAAGATAATCAATAGAAGTATATAAGTGACAAACTTATATGTCAGGACATCTCAGAATTGAGAAACTAAGTCCCTTCCAGCTGGGCCTCCACCACTTCAATCCTCCACCAAATGAAAGCTAAAATATGAGAGACAATGAGGTTCTCCATCAAAGAGGGAAGAGCTTGGGGGCTAAACAATGTGTTGAGACTTTCAAGGATAAAGGGATGCAGACTTAATGTGAAGTGAAATTTCTCCAGAGTATATTTTCTCTCAAAATTTGAATTCTCTCCTCCTCCACGGCTTGGATATGGCCCAATTTATAGCCTTCAAATGGAACTGAAAGGTCGAGTCAGAACATTTCTAGTATATGGAAGTTCAAGGATCATGGATCTCATGACGTGACATGGAAACCCGACACAATTTTTAATTTTTGGCACAAAACCCGATGTACGTGGGTTGTAATGGTGCAACATGTGTATACACATGTTGTATAACTGGTAGGGCGCGTATATGTGGAAAACATTATTTTTTAGCTCTGAAAGATACAACAAGGGACTTCAATTCTGCATAGGGAAATGGAAAGGCCATCTTAGCAAGTTGCATAGGATGAGGAAAATCTTGCTATAACAGATTCCCCTTAATATGTGAGGCCAAAGGAGTATCTACGATGGCCAAAATAAATTATAATTCCCAGAAGTGGAGTGATGGAGACTCAGCTGGAAGTACTAGTTTCTCATGAGAATATTATAATTCATAATGACTTTGTACACATGGATGCCAATTTGAATTACACTGCAGATCCATGTGGAAATATACCAAACAACTGTTCATGGCCATGAATAGGCAATACAAAGTAGACACATTCTATAGGTTGTCATAGTCATGAACAAATACCAGTGAAAACCAGTCTCAAAATCAATCTAAAGATATTTATATACAATGGAGTAGAATCTGATCCCCCATGATCACTAAAGTCATATAGGTACTGGTCTAATGAACGATAGCAACAACTCAGAAAAGATGCTACTATAAACTGAATGTCTTCTACACGATCCACCAAAGGTGCAAGTCTACATTATGTGAATAGAGGGGTTGAAGTAGAACACAATGAGACTCTGTTTGATTACTGGTCATTAATGGATATCATTAACAAATGCGAGAAAATCTACTGATAATAAAAGTAGGCATCAAGGCACTGAGTACATTCTTACTAGTGTGAACTAAGGTGTTGATGTTGAACACTTGAAGAATCCATCGATCAGGAAACATTGATGTATTCCTAGCTGTCGTTGGTGGGAGAACCTTCCACTAATGACTACAAGCCTCTAAGTACTCATAGGACTCTAGGCCTCGTTTCCAGAATATATGAGTTGAAGTCGATGGAAGGAGACCTATTGAAAGGAGAGAATTAAGTCATCTCTCATCAGTTAGCATGAGGTATAAAGAAATAGATTGATGATTTTGAGGAACTCGGATGAAGAGGATGTTCACAAAAAAATGAACCTATGTGTCTCTTGCATGCACCAAATGCAAGTAGTGCATGAAAGAGACCCTCTGAATAGAATCCAAAAAGGAAAATTGTTGACAAAGGAGAGGAAACCACCAATAAGGATAATGGAATCTAATACACTCCACGAATCCCAATATGTGAATAGATTTCTTATTGTCGAACACAAGGGAAACACCCCAGTCAGTGACCAATGAGGAAATGTCGACTGTTGGGTTCAATTTTTCCTACTCATAATGAAAGTAGGACGAGGGCACACGATAGGAATACAACTTCATGTGATTATGAGACAAACTAAGGGTATGGTCGACATGCAAAGTCTACAGTTTTGAGAAATGGATGACATAGGATTATAGACTTCCTTTGAACAAGAGCATGAGACATATTGATAACTTAGGTAGCATAGACTTTGAAGATAAATTTTTGTGATGCAGGAGGCATCAATGAACTCTCCATAGGGACTGGAAGAATAACCAGTCAAAGGAGTAAACTCTAAGTAACGAGATTAGCTTCCTAAGGTCATATTAAACCTAAACTTTGGAGGAAAATGGACTCAAATGTTTTTTCTTTATTCAAAGGTGACACACTTGCTGCCAATATGAGATAATATTCTTTTCTCGCCCGTCTTTTTTTGTTTTTTCATAGGAAAATGAATGTTATGATACAATAGAGGAAACGAGTGTTGTGAGTAAGAAACTAGCTCCAAACAGTGGAACATATCTATTATCAATGCAAGGAAGTGCATGCAGGGCATGGACACTCAGGGGAATGTTTCCTCTTAGGGTATAGGGTGTCAAGCTACAAAGGATATAAACAAGGCTCTACTTGGCTAGTGATGCAAATTGTTGAGGTAATAGGCTTATAACGAAAGAGAAGGAATCAACAATAGGCTCAATACTGCAAGTAGGACAATGGAATCCAATACAACTTAACTCCAAAGAATGTCCTTTTTCGTAAATTTAGTCCCCTAGATCCAAAAAAGTATAAAACAATGCCCAGGAGAACTCTTCTAGCCACTAGTGACTAGAGTATTCCTTTTTCGAAATTAGTCTACTTGATCTGAAAAAGGATAAAACTTACACCAAATAGACGTCCTTTCAAATCCATTTAACGAGTGTTAAAGAGACAATTTCACTCGGAAATATTTTCACTTTTTTATAGAGTCGGAAAAGAGATTAACTATGACTCAGAGGATTTTGTTCTAAGTATCATATCATGGGGGAGGCCAAGGATCCCATGTAGGACTCCTATCAAAATTCAGCAACTCACAGGTAGGTGACACAAGCTTGGGAGAACCCAAATCTTTCCAAGTCAAGGAGGATAAAATGCTTGCAGAGGATCCTTACAGAGAAGGAAGTCGGGGCTCTATAATATTATTCCAATCAAACTAAACCATCCTAGAATTGGAGGGAGTGTACTCGGCGAGAGTGGAATTCTCCCTTGTGCAGGAGGTATAGAACTAGAAATTCTAAGGACATGGTCGAAATATGCATCAACCCCAAAAGAAGAGTGGGATTGACCAAAGATTTCATCGACAATGTCAATTCCTTAGACTTGTCACTCTCCAAGATAAAAGTGGGATAAGTCGAAGATTGCATCAGCACGACCACTTCTTCAACCATTGGTTGAATAGGATGTGAGACAACATGTTCAAGAGATGCATCACCCCCCAAAAGAAGAGTGGTGTCAACCTAATATTGCATCGACATGACCGCTATATCAACGAAAGAAGGATTAGATAGTTGGGAAACCAAAGACAATTTAAAACCTGAAGGGCTATCAGACAAGGATTGTGCTTCTTGTAGCACGACAGTAGAAGGGCACAAACGATTTAGGTGACCTCCTTAAAAAATTATACAAAGGAACATGGGTTTACAGTTTATACGTCTTGGCTTTTCAATCGTATGAATTCCCCCAGCATGACTTGCAGTGGTTGGTGACATGCTCCCAACATGAATTGCAGAGGCTAGCAGCAAATCTCCAACATGACTTGCACAGGTTGGTGATGAATGTGTAGTATGACTAGTAGTGACTAGAGTTGTGCCCCTAGCATCACTTACAGTGGCAGGTTGTTGGTATTCAAAACAACTTGTAGAGGTTGTTGACCTATCTCCAACATGACTAGAAGAGGTTGGTGATATATGGTTAGTATGACTCACAATGGTTGGACTTATGTTTCCATCATGACTTGCAGCAGCTGGTTGCAGCATTTGAGATCGAGGTTGTAGGAAAGACCGATCTTGATTGATTTCAGACCAGGAAGGGTTATGGTATACACCATGGCCCTATATGACATCATAGTATCCTCCTCCAAACTGATTCATAAAGGATTGTAAGGGAATCATCACTGAGGAATTCGCTTACGAAGAGAAAGCGACATGGAAAAGGTTACTCAAGTGAGGATATATGTTTCCCCCAAATGAAGGAACTTTATGAAGGGGGTTTCCCATACTATAAAACTAACTCTCCCCAGATGAAACACCAGAGGACATAAGGAGGTATTCCATGAGAAAAGAGTTCGTAGGAACTGGCATAATGGAAGAAGGATAGATGGATGGGATGTAATACGTAGAAGGACCTCCCATTTGAGCACTCGATCCTGGAAAAGGGAACCTAGGATTGGGTCCAAAATAAGGAGGATTCCAACCTCCTACTGTAAGAGTTGGTTGAGGTATATGACTCCCACCAAATGAAAAGGGAGAATAAGAAGGCATCATGCCCCCAGACCCAAAACTAGGATTCACATAAGACGATGAGACAGGGGATGGAAAGTGCAAAGACATGTCTGGAATACCAAAAGAAAAAGGATTAGATGCCCAAGGTATTTGCTAAGTATCATGATTTGATGTATCACTCGAAAATACAAACAAATTCGTCCCCATGTTATGAGAAAATACCATGGGATGGGTAGTGCTAACTGAGGGAGTCACGGGGGCTCCACTAACCATAGCAATGAAAACTCACGATGCAATACAAAATCCTAAGGCCAACTAATAATCAGAGAGCACACCAAAGTAAAGAAAAAATTCCAATGCATGCAAACAAGATATAGTGGCTAAAAAGGGGCCTCCCTCACTAGAGTAGGTATGCCTTGCCTAAGGGGGGCCTAAGACTCCATTCAAAAGATTGGAGGTATCAGAATCATTTATAAGGTTCCTCATGGGATTAATAGTGTAGTCGGGAATATCCCCCCGGAGAGGTAATCCTCCATAAAGGTTGTGTGTTTTTTGACAATTATCTGACTCAGGGTACCTGCCGAATAACCCCTACAAGTAACCTATGCAGTGACCTATGTCAAACAACTAGAGCCACCACGATGCAACCAATGTCCAGGTGAACAAACTTAAGTCAGGTCCATCGTATAGGCATGGTAACAAAGCCTAAAATATTCAAAGAACCACCTCTCATAGAGGTAAAGGTACTAGCAAGTGTTGGATTACTGAGAGGGGGGGTGAATCAGTAATAGTGTAATTATAATCCTTTTTCTTCAAATAATCCAAGTGTTATATCAATGTAGAATTATTATACAATAATGAGCAATAAGAAATGAACAATCACACACATACACAGTACACCAGTGTTTTACATGGAAACCCAAATCGGGAGAAAACCACAGAATGTTTTTTCTTATATGTCTTGAAGAATTACATTCAATGGAAGCACCAACTTTCTTTGTTTTCCAACTACAACTAGAAGGAGGCTCCAAACCCCTAGTTTCTTAGGCTACAACCTGAGGGAAGCTCCAACTCCCCAATTCTCTGGCTACAACCAGAAGGAGGATAAAACCCCCTATGTTCTCCGAATACAACCGAAAGTTGGCTTCAACCACATGTCCTTGTCCCATCCAACCACTCTGAAGTATAAGTAGAATGATGGAACCACTATCACACTATCACTGTGAGATATACCACTATAAACCTATACCAATAAACCTGAACCATGCATCAACCATGCATCAACCTATACCTCAACCTATAATCAACCTGTACCATAAACAAGTGCATCAACCATGCACCAACCTGTACCATAAACAAGTGCATCAACCATGCACCAACCTATACCAAACAACCTATAATCAACCGATACCATAAACAAGTGCATCAACCATGCACCAACATGTACCATAAACAAGTGCATCAACCATACACCAACATGTACCAAACAATCTATAATCAACCTGTACCATAAACAAGTGAAACCAACCATGTACCAAGTATGTACCAATCATGTGTCAACTAATCATCAACTATGACGCATCAATATGTACCAACATCGTCAATTATACACCCCATGTATGTGTCAACTCATCAACTACTTGTCTCAACCATGTACCCAACTTGTACCTCAAACAAAATCCCTCATCAATTTCATCATCCAAATATGATTTATAACTCTGTAATAGACCTGGTGTATATGATCACATACCTACAAACCTTCTTTAACTTTAAACAACAATAGACTAGCATTTACATCAAACTTTTCTTTAGTCTCATATGACTAGTTTTGGATTAGTCAACAACCCTAACTTGAAATAATCATAACTTTGTACCTGTAATGAATAAATATATGAAACTGATATACACTATTCTTCAGTGTATTTTATACAATTCCTCCAAGTGTCACTACTTGGAACCTCTCAGAAAAGTATTTATAGAAAAAATGGCATACCTTTCTGAATTATCTCTTACTCTATAGAGAAACCTTGTAGAGCGTGCCCTGCACGGAATATTTGTTGAATCGGTCTGAAAATGTTACAGATCATACTAAAGATTTTAATCTAACCAATACATTTTGTATTATATAATTTGGATCTATTATGAATAAGTTATGATTTTTTTACCCGAAACACTTGGTTTTTACTAGTTTCAGGACTAGCCACAAACCCTATTTGCCACGGAGTCTAAATCCAAAAATAAAATGATCCATAGATGATTTTTTTACCACAGATACTTGGATATGTTTCATTAATGGAATATCAATTTCACGGTCTGAATCATTCTAGAAAAAATGTTATTGCGAAAATGGTGAGATGACCTGTAAATAACATAACTTAGAAAGCATCATCAAAAGAATTTATCCTTCCTTGAATTCCAACCTTCTTTTCTTCACCTTCCCTCAAACATTTGTCTTAGATATCCTTTGGTTACCTAGACACCTATAGGTATTCAATATACTCAACTGTATCTAAAATGAGAGAGTTGTGCCTCTTATTTATACTCTCCAAGTAGCTTCCTTAAAAACATCTTCTAGGTCACTTTGCCCACTTTCCTTATTTTAGGGTTAACCCACTTCTAATTTCTCCATTAAATTTATTATTTAAATAACTTATTTTGTATTCNCGTAAGGAGTTATGTGACATTCCACATACCACCAGAAATGGAATGACATGTACCATCCATATAGAATAGTATTACCTACAAATATATCAAAACTCATACCATTATCCATCAAACAAACTTGGGTCCATTACCCCATGGATTCTTCAACTTCTCATGGCCATAACTCTCTAACTGTGAGGAGTTATGTGACGTTCCACATACCACCAGAAATGAAAATGAAAATCACTATCCATATAGGATAGTTTCAATGAAAAAATCACTAACTTTCATCTCATTATTCCACAAATAAGCATGGGTTCTCTAACCATACTTCTAGGATAACTCAATCCGCAAAGTGTCTTCCTATGAGGGCTTTCACCATAAGGGGACCAATTTGGAGTTCATCCATTTTTACTTGTTATCAAACATGAAAAGACAATAACAAGTCATATTTACATAAAATGATCTTGGGTCCATTACCCAACCTTTGTGCTATGGGGCTTTCTTCAAGGGTTGACATCAATGACAACCAGCCTTAATCAACAATCTCCCCCTTTGGCATTGATGGCAACACTATGATGCAATACTGAAATCATATCACTCATGCTCCCCCTAGAACCATTCCTTTGTCCTCTACATATGATAAATATGATCCCCCTAGAACCATGCCTATGTCCTTTGCATCTGATAAATCTCTCCCCCTTTGTCATCAATGGCAAAGGTATATTTATATCTAAGGCTACTCCCCCTGACTGAACTATCTTCTTATGGTGCTTCCTTGTGTACATATAAGACATATAAGATAAGCATTCATTTTGGAGTAGAAATAACTCTGATTCAATGGTGAAGATACTCAAAGACTTCTCGTCGAAGTGGTTTTGTAAACATGCCTGCCACTTGTTCTTTTGTGCCCACATACTCAACTCTGATGTTATTTTTTGCAACCTGTTCCTGTAAAAAGTGATACTTGATTGGAATATGCTTCGTCTTGGAGTTCATCACTAGATTATTTGAGATACTAATGGCACTTGTATTATCACAATATATTGGAATGGGCTCATCATACTCAACCTGTATATCTATCAGAGTTTGTTTTATCCAAAGAACCTGTGTACAACATGATGTTGCTGCAATGTACTCTGCCTCGACTGTAGATAAGGATACTGATGATTGTTTCTTGCTTAGCCATGATACTAAACACTCACCCAAGTAGAATGTTGATCCATTGGTGCTTTGTCGGTCATCAATACAACCTATCCAATCTGCATCTATGTAGGCAATAAGTGATAGATCCTTTCCTTTTGGATACCATAATCCAAACTCTTTTGTTCCTTTGAGATATCTGAAAATCCTCTTCACTAATAATACATGTGATTCCATTGGTGCTACTTGAAATCATGCCACCTGTCCAAATTCCTACATTACATCTGGTCTGGATGTTGTCACATATAATAGGATGCCAATCATTAACCTGTATTGCCTCTGATCTGTATACTTCGAATCATCATCTTTACTCAACTTGCAACTAGTTTGCATGGGAGTGATAATTGGTTTGCAATCTTCCATAATGAACCTTTTTAGCATTTCTCTGATATACTTGGTTTGAGAAATAAAAATTATGTAGTTGCTTTACCGTATCTGAAGTCCCAGAAAGAAGGATAGTTCTTCAAGTAACGACATTTCAAATTCATTCTTCATATATTTTGCAAATTTTTGGCTTAACATGTCATCATCACTACCAAAAATAATATCATCAACATAAAATTCAATTAATAAAATATTAACTTGACTTACCTTGATGTAGAGGTTGTTGTCTGCACTTCCTTTTCTGAACCCTGCATGTTGTAGGTACTTATCCAGTCTAGAGTAACATGCTCTAGGATCCTGTTTTAGAACATGCAAGGCCTTCTTTAATTTACACACATAATCTGCGTTTTCTGATAATTGAAATCCTTCTGGTTGTTCAATGTAGACTTATTCTTCAAGTACCCCATTCAGAAAAGATGATTTTACGTCCATTTGATACATTTTAATATTTTTGGAGCATGCATAAGCTAAAAGCAAACGGATTTCTTCCATTCTGGCAACTGGGGAAAATGTCTCTTCAAATTCGATTCCTTCAACCTGTGTATATCCTTTACATACCAATCTAGCTTTGTTCCTTGTAACCTGTCCATATTCATTCAATTTATTCCTGAAGACCCACTTTGTGTCAATCATATTCTTATTCTTTGGTCTTGGAACCAATTCCCAAGTGTTAGTTTTCTCTATTTGATCAAATTCTTCATCCATGGCCTTATTCCAAGATTCATCCTTGCTAGCTTCTTTAAAACAGTTTGTTTCAATTGTAGATAAGAGTGCTAGGTGTGTTTGTTCTGGTGAACGGATTCTTCTTCTAGTATCAACTCTTGCATCTTTGTTTCTGATAATCTGATCTGAAGGATGATTCTTCTGTACTCGTTTATTGGGTGTCTTTGGAGACACTTGCTGAAATTTCTCTTCTGCTTCTATCGGATTCTTTTCATCTTACTCTTCTACTTCTTTTCATCTTCTCCTTCTTCTTCTAAGGGTTGTTTCATTGATTCATTTTCTTCCTTTGATTCTCATTTGCTTGTTTCATCAATTGTTACGTTGATGCTTTCCACAAATTTGTTCAATCTTATATTGTAACATTTGTATGCTTTCCTTGTACTTAAGTAACCAACAAGTACTCCTTTGTCCTCCTTTGTCCACATGAGAGTCAAACTTTCCCATTCCGCAATCTTCTCTTTTGATATAGCATTTGCTTCCAAAAACTCTGAAGTGCTTTACATTTGTTGGTCTTCCTTTCCATAGTTCGTAAGGAGTTTTGTCAGTGTTGTTTCTGAACATTACTCTATTTTGAATGTGAATTGTTGTATGCACTGCATGCGTCCAAAAAATATCTGTCAATTTCGAATCCATTAACATTGTTCGAGCCATTTCATGTACTTTCTTGTTCTTTCTTTCAACAACTCCATTCTATTGAGGTGTCCTAGCAATGGGGAATTGTATTTTAATTCCATGATTGTTGCAGTAATCCATAAATTCCCTTGAGGTGAACTATCCTCCATTATCAGATCTCAAGCATTTGATTTTTGAATCCATTTCATTTTCAACCATTTCCTTGTAGATATTGAAGTTTTCAAAAGCTTTTGACTTATTCTTGAGAAAGAAAACTGCAGTCATTCTTGTATAATCATCAACTAATAACATAAAGTATTTCTCACCTTTTAAGCCCTTTGTTTTAATTGGTCCAACTAGATCAGTATGCACAATTTCTAGTGGTCTTGTCGTTGAATATTCCTTTGATTTAAACCTGGTCTTTGTTTGTTTTCCTTGTTGAAAATGCCTCCATAAAGTGTTGGTTGGTTTCGTGATCTGGGGCATTTCTATTACTGCTTCTCTTTTGCTGACTTTGAAAAGGTTATCAAAATGTATGTGCCCCATTCTTCTATACCATAGATAACTTTCATCTTCCTTTCCTAGACAACACTTTTCATTTCCAATTTCACTTAAAACATATATGTTTCTTGAAGTTCTTGCAGCTGTAGCGACCAATTTCCATGAACCTTGTTTTCTTATCTCACACTTTTGTGAATCGAAAGTAGCTTTATGACCTTGGTCACACATTTGAATCACACTTAGAAGATTATGTTTAATATCTTATACTAGTAGAACATT
Organism: Picea mariana; assembly: GCA_032191745.1. Taxonomy (NCBI): domain Eukaryota; kingdom Viridiplantae; phylum Streptophyta; class Pinopsida; order Pinales; family Pinaceae; genus Picea; species Picea mariana. The sequence goes on along the minus strand of JASDQU010585616.1, from coordinate 61,348 downwards.
TCATGCCTTTTCATTCTTGTTCTCAATTCAGACTATGCCTTTTCCAATGATTTTGGTTGAATCATCATTTCCGAAGGAGACTGATCCATCTCTTTCCTTTTGTAATGTAAGAAACTTGTCTCTATCACCTGTCATGTGTTTTGAACATTCACTGTCAGCATACCAACCGCATTTCTTCTGCTTAGTTGTTAGAGCAATTGTGCATTCTTCATTTCTATACTGATCTTGCTTTCTTATCCATGTCATTTTCTGAGGTTCCTATCTGTGACTGTTATTATTCTGTTGAGGTTCTTTAGGAAAGACTGTCATTCTACAATCTTTGGCCACATGTCCAAAATTGTTACATTTGTAACATTCCAATTCAATGCTCAAAGATTCAAACCTATTGTAACTTCTTCTATGTGTTTCACTAGGTATTCTTGAATAACCCTTTTGTGTATGACTCTCAAAGTTGTTATTGTTCCTGTTGTTAGCTCTGCAATTCAAAGCTTTATGTCCAAAATTATTACATGCATAACATAAACCAAAAAATATAGTTTGATACCTGGGAGTTGAAGATCTTCTGAAAGGAGGTGCTCTTATGAATCCTTCTTCTTCTTGAGGCTTATCTATCTATTGTTGATTCTGAAATCTTAATCTTCTTGCTGAAGGAGTGTCCCTGTAATCTTACTTATATATCCTCTTATCCCCTTTGATTGTTTTTGCATAACTTTTTGGATATGTTTCCTGCTCTATTGTTTTGGAGCTTGATCATTTTTCTGTCTAATTGTATCTAATTCCAGACTTGTCAAGATGATATTTTTTACTACTGATAATGTTACCTAGAACTTTTGAGCTATTCTACATATTTTTCTTTTGAATATCCTTTCTTAGTGCGACAATCTCTGCTTCCAAGTTTCCAATGATCCTGTCATTTTCTTCTATCTTTTCTTTGAGTGCTTCATCAATTCTTTTATCTTCTTCTATTTGAACCTTCAATTTTGTGATCAATTGCTCTAGTTCTCAAGTATCCTTTTTCTTGTCTATTTTTGCTTGTAGTTTCTTGTTTTTCTTATTTTCTCTTCTGACAACTTCTATGGAACACATTAATTTTTCTCGATAGTCAACTTCTGCTTCTTCAATTTCTTCTTCGACTTCTTCATATTCTTCTTCGTCTTCTTCATATTCTTCTTCAGAGTCTTCTTCATCAGAGTATTTTACTGCCATGAATAGACCTCTTCCTGTCTCATTGTCACTGACTTCATCTTCATCTGATGATGAGATGTCTTCTTTGGTGCATAAGCTTTTCTTGAAAACTTTCTTTGTAGTTCTTTTTCCTTTATATGTGTGTTTTCCTTTTTAGTAACCTTCATCATTTCTCTTTTTCTTATGAAGACATTTGTTAGCAAAATGACCAATACCATCACAATTAAAAAAAATTAAAGGAAGCTTACCTCTATACCTACTGTTGGTTCCCTTGTTCAGTCTTTTGACGAAGTTGGTCACTTCTTCATCATCTTCCAAGACGTCATTGTTGTTGCTATATTCTTCTTGTTTCTTTTTATTTTTCTTTGGTATTTTGGATTCTTTGAAGGTTTCTTCTTTTACATCTGGATTTTCTTGTTCAGTTCTCATTTCATATGATATGAAGATTCCATGAAGTTCGTCCATGCTTATTGAGTTTAGATTCGATCTTTCTTCTAGTGTTGATATCTTAGGGTTAAATCTCATAGGAAGAGATCTTAGTACCTTTTGAACAATTACAGATTCTTCGATTTCTTCTCTCAATCCTATGATTGCATTCATTGTTTCATCGACTTGTAAGAAGTAGGCTGCAATATTCTCATCTTCCTTCATTTTTAGTTGTTCGAACTGACCTCTGTAAGTTTGAATCTTTGCTTCTTTAACTTTTGTATCTCCTTCATAAACATTTCGAAGCTTGTCCCAAATCTCTTAAGTGGATTTACAATGTGCAACTTTGGTGAATACCGTATCACTGAGACCATTCAAAAGTGCATTTTTGGCTTTGGAATTATTATCATCGAGTTTCACTACTTTATCATTTGTTGGTGGAATTGTCGGTGTTGTGTATCCATATGCAATTGATTGCCAAACTTGAAATCCATGTTCCTGTATATATGTCTTCATCCTTATGCTCCAAAAAGCATACTTTTGTCCATCAAACTGTGGTATTCCATTTTTATACAAGTTGGTACTCTCCATGATCTACCTTTTAGTGGTTAAACTAATTTCTGAAGGAACCTTATCTTATACCAATTGTTGGATTACTAAGAGGGGGGGTGAATCAGTAATAGCATGATTATAATCCTTTTTCTTCAAATAATCCAAGTGTTATATCAATGTATAATTATTATCCAATAATGAGCAATAAGAAATGAACAATCACACACATACACAGTACACTAGTGTTTTATGTGGAAACCCAAATTGGGAGAAAACCATGAAATGATTTTTCTTATATGTCTTGAAGAATTACAATTTCATTGGAAGCACCAACTTCCTTTGTTTTCCAGTTGCAACTGGAAGGAGGCTCCAACCCCCTAGTTTCTCAGGCTACAACCTGAGGGAAGCTCCAACTCCCCAATTCTCTGGCTACAACCAGAAGGAGGCTACAACCCCCTA
>JASDQU010585616.1:44456-56057 GCA_032191745.1 Picea mariana | reverse complement strand
CCACCCTTGTCTCCTTTTCCACCCCCTTCGCCACCCTCGTTTCCATCTTTTGTGCCTTCGTTGGAGGAATTCAATGCGCAAACGCAAGAACTTTAATTGGAGGCGTCTCAAAGCCAATCTCTACTACATCTGGACTGTGCTTCATGCTTGGGATTCCGGTATTCGATATCAATTATCCAACACTTTGTCTTTGCAGACTGCAAGGAAGTCAATGACATCCATTCTTGGCTGGAACACCTAGACCAGTGCATAGAGCAAATTGAATATTTTCTCTCAACACTACTTCATTCCCTGCATTCTCCAGACTCGGGCACCAATGCCCCCGCATATCCAGGGGAGGTTCTTGATATAGACTTCCAGGGGGAGGATGAACGAGGCATGGATGCATGCACATAGGTAGTTGAGGACAAGAAACACACCATGTAGGGCACACACACAGTGGAAGCCGAGGACATGCAAGCACACCAGACACCATGACAGTCGGCAGGCATACCGGTGTGAGCATGCATGTTTTATTTTGAAAATTGTCAGTTGTTTCTAGAAGGCTATGTTTAGGTTGTTGGATTTTAGTAATATCTATTTTGTGGGTATGTTATTCAATAGGAGTTGTCTGGTTCATCATATAATATTTTTTGATGTATAGTTTGAATGCATGGATCAACCGAATCGGTTTCCCCACGGGGAGATTAAGACAAATATGTCTAATTTTCACTGATCTTTCCAGTCAGTCTATCAAGCTAAGTGGGTTTCCATTTGAGGCAACTCAACACTTCAAAAACTCATTCTCAATATGATACTCTAATTTTTTTTTATGAGAGGTAATATATAGCTTCTTACGTAAAAAAAATGCATATGTGAAAGAAAGCACAATTCTATTATCTCTTGCTCCATTTGTATGGATGAATTGATATTACATTATGGGGATATTAAGATCAATACATTATTTATTCAAATGATAAATATTCGAAAAAAAGGTCAAATTACAGAGCACATTCAACAATTCCAAAAGCTTAGTCTCAGGGTAAAGAACATTCTTAAGGATAATTTTTTAGATCTCTTTATGGGAACTTTAAAGGAGAACAGTCAACATGAGGTGCATCTCTTCGAACATAAATCTCTAGACCAAGATTCTAGTATGGCAAGGAAAGTGGAAAAACAAACTATGGATTCTAGAAGGGTGGCCATTGATAACTATAGATACCATGGTGTTCCCTCTCCTAAAATGACAAGGTTGACACCCCAACAAATGGATGAAAGAAGAGAAAAGGGACTGTGTTTCAATTGTCACATCAATTAGACTAAGTAAATGCAGTGAGAAGAAATTATTCTACATTGACTATGAAGAGGAAGAAGCTCAAGAATTGGAGACATCACAAGAGATAGATCTAGAAGAGACTACTCCAATGATATATTGTCATGCATTGGTAAGCATAATTACTTCACAAACCCTCAAGATACAAGGATACATAAAAAAGGAAAAGGTAACAATATTGATTTATTCTTGTAGTACCCACAATTTCATCGATTACAAATTAGAAAAAAATCTCAATTTCTTTGTATATCTAGCACTAGAGTTTCAAGTAATGATTGCGGATGGAGCTACCATAAATTGTTTTGGGAAGTGTCATAGTATTAAGCTCAACATAGGGAAATATTTTTGGAAAGTCCCATTATATCCATCCAAATGGGTGGTGTTGATGTTGTATTAGGGGTCCAATGGTTACAATCATTGGGAACAGTGGTCCTTAATTTTCAAGATCTTTTCAAGACATTTTTCATAGATTGGAAGGAAATTGAGATTATAGGATCCAAGGGAAAATCTCTAAGGTGATAATCTCTAATAGCATGAAAAAATTACTCAAAAAGGGACACCATGGTGTAATTTCACAATTGTGCTCACTTGATGTTCAAATATCTATATCTTCTTCTCCATTAGATCTCCAAATAGTTATGAACAATCATTCCAAGGTATTTGGTGAAATGTTTAATGGTATTCCACATGCTCGAGATCATGACCATGTTATTTATTTGTGACCTGAAAGTGTACAACCTAAAATTAGGCCTTACAGGTATCCATATGCACAGAAGAGTGAGATTAAGCATATGATCCAAGAAATGTTAGAGGTTGGAATAATTCAAACTATCCAAATTTCTTTCTCTTCACTAGTGGTGATGGATACAAAAAATGATGGTTCATGGCATATGTGTCCATATATAGAGAACTCAACAAAATTACCATCAAAGATAAGTTTCCTATTGTTGAGAGTGTTTATGAATAAGAAATGTGTACCTGGTTTTGAAACTCCCAATGTGCAATGTACATTTGAGGTTTTTGGTTGTTCCTAATGATGGGTGGAGTGTCCACTAGAATTATTGGATGTTTCAAAACTAGGAACATAGTTCTTATCTAGAAACACTCTCAACATTATTTCTAACTGCGAAAACGTACATTTTCAATTTTCCTATTCCTGTCATTGATGAATTATTAGATGAATTTCATGGTGCAAAATTCTTTACTAATTTGGATCGTTGATCAAGATATCATCAAATTAGAATGAGGCACCAAGACATTCCCAAAACAACTTTTAGCACACATCAAGGTCATTGTGAGTTTTTTGTTATGCCATTTGGACTTACTAATGCACCTTCAACATTTCAAATCTTGATGAATTCTATTTTCAAGCCCTTCCTTAGAAAATTTGTGTTAACATTTTTTGATGGCATACTAATCTAAAACAAATATTGGGAAGAGCATGTACAACATGTTGATAGAGTATTACAACTATTAGAAAAGAAACAAATTTATGCAAATCCTTCAAAGTGTTACTTTGGGGTTCAAGAAGTGGAATATTTGGCTCATATTATATCTCATGAAGGTGTAAAAGTGTACCTTAACAAAATTAAAGCTATGAGGGAATGAAAAATTCCTAAAACCTTGAAGAAACTTAGAGGACTATTAGGATTGACAAACTATTACCGTAAGTTTTTCAAGAACAATAGTGAAATAGTAGCACCTCTAAAAACAATATTAAATAAGGAATCATTTTATTGGACTTAAGAAACAATCAAATCTTTTGAAACAATTAAGGAGGATATGTGTACAACTCATGTCCTTTCCACACCTGACTTTATGAAAACATTTATTGTGGAGTGTGATGCCTCAAGCCATGGAATTGGTGTAATTTTAATGCAAGAAGGAATGCCCCTTTCCTTTGAAAGCACCCAAATTAAAGCGAAAAAAATACTCAAACCCATTCATGAAAAATAAATGTTAGCCATACTACATGCAATTCAGAAATGGTGCCCTTACTTAATAGAAAGGCACTTCAAAGCACAAATAGATCATGATATTTTGAAGTAATTCTTGGAGAAACAATTATATTCAAAAGAGAAACAAAAATGGGTTACAAAGATGCTAGGTTATGACTTTGGAATTGTCTACAAAAAATGAAAACATAATGTTGTGGAAAATTCCCTTTCAAGGAAAGAAGAATAAACAGAAGGTTCATTATGTGTTATTTCTATTCCGCAATCTAATTGCATGGAAGAAGCAAGTATATAATGGAAGCAATATCAAGAGGTATGCAATATCATTCAACAACTACAAGAGGACCCCATTTCATTATACAATTTTTGAATGGAAGAATAGTTTTCTATGTTATCATCATCGCCTATATTTATGTAAGAATTCCTAACTCAAATAGAAGATCCTTTTAGAATTTCACTCTTCTCCTATAGGAGGACATTCAGGATTCTTGAAAATGTACCGCAGGATCAAGAAGGATTTTTTTGGAGGTCTTAAATTTGATGTTCAAAATTTTATGTATGAATGTTTGGTCTTCCAATGGAATTATGGAGAGACAATCAAGAAGCTAATTCTCCTACAACCATTAGCTATACCAAGTCAACATCGAGAAGAATTTTCAATGGATTTTATTACAGTTTTACCCAAATCCGAAGGAAATACTATCATCATGGTAGTAATGGATCGAATGACAAAGTATGCCCATTTTTTCTTTCTTTCTCATCCTTTTAAAGAAAGTACAGTAGTTGCAACATTCATGGAAACAATTCAAAAGATACATGGAGTCCTCGATATTATCGTGAGTAATAAATATCCAATTTTTCAGTGGAAAATTTTGGACCAAAATATTTTCTTCTTTGGGTTCTCAATTGACTCACAACTCATCTTACCATTCTCAATCTAATGGGAAAACTAATATTTTGAATAAATGTCTAGAAGGATATATTCATTGCTTTGCATATGATAAATAGAAACAATTGGTCAAGTGGTTTCCCTTGGCGGAATGTTGGTAAAAAACATCACTCCATACTTGTTACGAGGAAAATCACTCTATAGCATGGGGTAAACCACAAAAAACGAAATGACTGCAGAAATAAACTCTAGTCCCAAGTATGCTATATAAATTAAGATGCTAACAAGACAAGATAAAGAGCCTACCTCATCCACACATTCAATGAAGACCATCGTTGAGCATGCAAATCAAAGCTTTATACCTACAACTTGTCCTCAACAACCAAGATATGCAAGCATATGGTGATAATATATAATTTTATCATATAAAATAGCATAATCCATTAACATACATGACAAATACACCCATGGAATAATAATTCAAATATTTTCAAGATATCAATTGGACAAGAAAAGAGTATTTCTATTAAGATAATCAATAGAAGTATATAAGTGACAAACTTATATGTCAGGACGTCTCAGAATCGAGAAACTAAGTCCCTTCTAGCTGGGCCTCCACCACTTCAATCCTCCACCAAATGAAAGCTAAAATATGAGAGACAATGAGGTTCTCCATCAAAGAGGTAAGAGCTTGGGGGCTGAACAATGTGTTGAGACTTTCAAGGATAAAGGGATGCAGACTTAATGTGAAGTGAAATTTCTCCAGAGTATATTTTCTCTCAAAAGTTGAATTCTCTCCTCCTCCACGGCTTGGATATGGCCCAATTTATAGCCTTCAAATGGAACTAAAAGGTCGAGTCAGAATGTTTCTAGTATATGGAAGTTCAAGGATCATGGATCTCATGACGTGACATGGAAACCCGACACAATTTTTAATTTTGGGCACAAAACCCGATGTATGTGGGTTGTAATGGTGCAACCTATGTATACACATGTTGTATAACTGGTAGGGCGCGTATATGTGGAAAACATTATTTTTTAGCTCTGGAAGATACAACAAGGGACTTCAATTCTGCATAGGGAAATGGAAAGGCCATCTTATCAAGTTGCATAAGGTGAGGAAAATCTTGTTATAACAGATGCCCCCTAATATGTGAGGCCAAAGGAGTATCTACGATGGCCAAAATAAATTATAATTCCCAGAAGTGGAGTGATGGAGACTCAGTTGGAAGTACTAGTTTCTCATGAGAATATTATAATTCATAATGACTTTGTACACATGGATGCCAATTTGAATTACACTACAGATCCATGTGGAAATATACCAAACAATTGTTCATGGCCATGAATAGGCAATACAAAGTAGACACATTACATAGGTTGTCATAGTCATGAACAAATACCAGTGAAAACCAGTCTCAAAATCAATCTAAAGATATTTATATACAATGGAGTAGAATCTGATCTCCCATGATCACTAAAGTCATATAGGTACTGGTCTAATGAACGATAGCAACAACTCAGAAAAGATGCTACTATAAACTGAATGTCTTCTACATGATCCACCAAAGGTGCAAGTCTACATTATGTGAATAGAGGGGTTGAAGTAGAACACAATGAGACTTTGTTTGATTACCGGTCATTAATGGATATCATTAACAAATGCGATAAAATCTACTGATAATAAAAGTAGGCATCAAGGCACTGAGTACATTCTTACAAGTGTGAATAAAGGTGTTGAGGTCGAACACTTGAAGAATCCATTGATCAGGAGACATTGATGTATTCCCAGCTGTCGTTGGCGGGAGAACCTTCCACTAATGACTACAAGCCTCTAAGTACTCATAGGACTCTAGGCCTCGTTTCCAGAATATAATTGTTGAAGTCGATGGAAGGAGACCTATTGAAAGGAGAGCATTAAGGAATCTCTCATCAGTCAGCATGAGGTATAAAGAAATAGATTGATGATTTTGAGGAACTCGGATGAAGAGGATGTTCACAAAAAAATGAACCTGTGTGTCTCTTGCATGCACCAAATGCAAGTAGTGCATGAAAGAGACCCTCTGAATAGAATCCAAAAAGGAAAATTGTTGACAAAGGAGAGGAAACCACCAATAAGGATAATGGCATCTAATACACTCCATGAATCCCAATATGTGAATAGATTTCTTATCATCGCACACAAGGGAAACACCCCAGTCAGTGACCAATGAGGAAATGTTGACTGTTGGGTTCAATTTTTCCTACTTATAATGAAAGTAGGATGAGGGCACATGATAGGAATACAAATTCATGTGATTATGAGACAAACTGAGGGTATGGTCGACATGCAAAGTCAACGGTTCTAAGAAATGGATGACATAGGATTATAGACTTCCTTTGAACAAGAGCATGAGACATATTGATAACTTAGGTAGCATAGACTTTGAAGATAAAGTTTCGTGATGCAGGAGGCATCAACGAACTCTCCATAGGGACTGGAAGAATAACCAGTCAGAGGAGTAAACTCTAAGTAACGAGATTAGCTTCCTAAGGTCATATTAAACCTAAACTTTGCAGGAAAATGGACTCAAATGTTTTTTCTTTGTTCAAAGGTGACACAACTGCTGCCAATATGAGATAATATTCTTTTCTCGCCCATCTTTTTTTGTTTTTCATAGGAAAATGAATGTTATGATACAAGAGAGAAAATGAGTGTTGTGAGTAAGAAACTAGCTCCAAACAGTGGAACATATCTATTATCAATGCAAGGAAGTCAATGCAGAGCATGGAGACTCAGGGAAATGTTTCCTTTTAGGGTATAGGGTGTCAAGTTGCAAAGGATATAAACAAGGCTCTACTTGGCTAGTGATGCAAATTGTTGAGGTAATAGGCTTATAACGAGAGAGAAGGAATCAACAATAGGCTCAATACTGCAAGTAGGATAATGGAATCCAATTACAACTTAACTCCAAAGAATGTCCTTTTTCATAAATTTAGTCCCCTAGATCCGAAAAAGTATAAAACAATGCCCAGGAGAACTCTTCTAGCCACTAGTGACTAGAGTATTCATTTTTCGAAATTAGTCTACTTGGTCTGAAAAAGGATTAAACTTACACCAAATAAACGTCCTTTCAAATCCATTTAATGAGTGTTAAAGAGACAATTTCACTCGGAAATATTTTCACTTTTTTATAGAGTCGGAAAAGAGATTAACTATGACTTGGAGGATTTTGTTCTAAGTAGCATATCATGGGGGAGGCCAAGGATCCCATGTAGGACTCCTATCAAAATTCAACAACTCACAGGTAGGTGACACAAGCTTGGGAGAACCCAAATCTTTCCAAGTCAAGGAGGATAAAATTCTTGCAGAGGATCCTTACAAAGAAGGAAGTTGGGGCTCTATAATATTATTCCAATCAAATGAAACCATCCTAGAATTGGAGGGAGTGTACTCGGCGAGAGTGGAATTCTCCCTTGTGCAGAAGGTACAGAACTAGAAATTCTAAGGACATGGTCGAAATATGCATCACCCCCAAAAGAAGAGTGGGATTGACCAAAGATTTCATCGACAATGTCACTTCCTTAGACTTGTCACTCTCCAAGAGAAGAGTGGGATAAGCTGAAGATTGCATCAGCACGACCACTTCTTCAACCATTGGTTGAATAGGATGCGAGACAACATGCTCAAGAGATGCATCACCCCCCAAAAGAAGAGTGGTGTCAACCTAATATTGCATCGACATGACCGCTATATCAATGAAAGAAGGATTAGATAGTTGGGAAACCAAAGACGATTTAAAACCTGAAGGGATATCAGACAAGGATTGTGCTTCTTGTACCATGATAGTAGAAGGGCACAAACGATTTAGGTGACCTCCTTAAAAAATTATACAAAGGAAATTGGGTTTACAGCTTATACGTCTTGGATTTTCAACCATATGAATTCCCCCAGCATGACTTGCAGTGGTTGGTGACATGCTCCCAACATGAATTGCAGAGGCTAGCAACAGATATCCAACATGACTTGCACAGGTTGGTGATGAATGTGTAGTATGACTAGCAGTGACTAGAGTTGTGCCCCCAGCATAACTTACAGTGGCAGGTTGCTGGTATTCAAAACAACTTGTAGAGGTTGTTGACCTATCTCCAACATGACTAGCAAAGGTTGGTGATATATTGCCAGTATGACTCACAATGGTTGGACTTATGTTTCCATCATGACTTGCAGCAGCTGGTTGCAGCATTTGAGACCGAGGTTGTAGGAAAGACTGATCTTGATCGATTTCAGACCAGGAAGGGTTATGGTATACACCATGGCCCTATATGACATCATAGTATCCTCCACCAAACTGATTCATAAAGGATTGTAAGGGAATCATCACCGAGGAATTCGCTTACGAAGAGAAAGTGACATGGAAAAGGTTACTCAAGTGAGGATATATGTTTCCCCCAAACGAAGGAACTTCATGAAGGGGGTTTCCCATACTATAAAACTAACTCTTCCCGGATGAAACACCAGAGGACATAAGGAGGTATTCCATGAGAAAAGAGTTCATAGGAACTGGCATAACGGAAGAAGGATAGATGGATGGGATGTAATACGTAGAAGGACCTCCCATTTGAGCACTCGATCCTGGAAAAGGGAACCTAGGATTGGGTCCAAAATAAGGAGGATTCCAACCTCCTAATGTAAGAGTTGGTTGAGGGATATGACTCCCACCAAATGAAAAGGGAGAATAAGAAGGCATCCTTCCCCCAGACCCAAAACTAGGATTCACATAAGACAATGAGACAGGGGATGGAAAGTGCAGAGACATGTCTGGAATACCAAAAGAAAAAGGATTAGATGCCCAAGGTATTTTCTAAGTATCATGATTCGATGTATCACTCGGAAATACAAACAAATTCGTCCCCATGTTATGAGAAAATACCATGGGCTGGGTAGTGCTAACTGAGGGATTCACAGGGGCTCCACTAACCATAGCAATGAAAACTCACGATGCAATACAAAATCCTAAGGCCAACTAATAATCAGAGAGAACACCAAAGTAAAGAAAAAATTCCAATGCATGCAAACAAGATATAGTGGCTGAAAAGGGGCCTCCCTCACTAGAGTAGGTATGCCTCACCTAAGAGGGGCATGAGACTCCCTTCAAAAGATTGGAGGTATCAGAATCATTTATAAGGGTCCTCGTGGGATTAATAGTGTAGTCGGGAAGATCCCCCCGGAGAGGTAATCCTCCATAAAGGTTGTGTGTTTTTTTACAATTATCTGACTCAGGGTACCTGCAAAATAACCCCTGCAAGTAACCTATGTGGTGACCTATGTCAAACAACTAGAGCCACCACGATGCAACCAATGTGCAGGCGAACAAACTTAAGTCAGGTCCATCGTATAGGCATGGTAACAAAGCCTAAAATATTCAAATAACCACCTCTCATAGAGGTAAAGGTACTAGCAAGTGTTGGATTACTAAGAGGGGGGTTGAATCAGTAATAGCATAATTATAATCCTTTTTGTTCAAATAATCCATGTGTTATATCAATGTAGAATTATTATACAATAATGAGCAATAAGAAATGAACAATCACACACATACACAGTACACCAGTGTTTTACGTGGAAACCCAAATCGAGAGAAAACCACAGAATGTTTTTTCTTATATGTCTTGAAGAATTACATTCAATGGAAGCACCAACTTTCTTTGTTTTCCAACTACAACTGGAAGGAGGCTCCAAACCCCTAGTTTCTCAGGCTACAACCTGAGGGAAGCTCCAACTCCCCAATTCTCTGACTACAACCAGAAGGAGGATAGAACCCCCTATGTTCTTCGCATACAACTGGAATTTAGCTACAACCATCTGTCCTTGCCCCATCCAACCAACTTGAAGTATAAGTAGAATGATGGAACCACTATCACACTAACACTGTGAGATATACCACTGTAAACCTATACCAATAAACCTGAACCATGCACCAACATGTACCTCAACCTATAATCAACATGTACCATAAACAAGTGCATCAACCATGCACCAACTTGTACCATAAACAAGTGCATCAACCATGCACCAACCTATACCAAACAACCTGTAATCAACCTATACCATAAACAAGTGCATCAACCATGCACCAACCTGTACCATAAACAAGTGCATCAACCATGCACCAACATGTACCAAACAATCTATAATCAACCTGTACCATAAACAAGTGAAACCAACCATGTACCAAGTATGTACCAATCATGTGTCAACTAATCATCAACTATGATGCATCAATATGTACCAACATCGTCAACTATACACCTCTTGTATGTGTCAACTCATCAACTACTTGTCTCAACCATGTACTCAACTTGTACCTCAAACAAAATCCCTCATCAATTTCATCATCCAAATATGATTTGTAACTCTGTAATAGACCTAGTGTATATGATCACATACCTACAAACCTTTCTTAACTTTAAACAACAATAGACTAGCATTTACATCAAATTTTTCTTTAGTCTCATATGACTAGTTTTGGATTAGTCAACAACCCTAACTTGAAATAATCATAACTTTGTACCTGTAATGAATAAATATCTGAAACTGATATACACTATTCTTCAATTTATTTTATACAATTCCTCCAAGTGTCACTACTTGGAACCTATCAGAAAAGTAGTTATAGAAAAAATGGCATACCTTTCTGAATTATGTCTTATTCTATAGAGAAACCTTGTAGATCGTGCCCTGCATGGAATATTTGTTGAATCGGTCTGAAACTATTATAGAGCATACTAAAGACTTTAATATAACCAACACATTTTGTATTACAGAATTTGGATCTATTATGAATAAGTTATGACGTTTTTACCCGAAACACTTGGTTTTTACTAGTTTCAGGACTAGCCACAAACCCTATTTTCCACGGAGTGTAAATCCAAAAATAAAACAACCCATAAAATGATTTCTTTACCACAGATACTTGGATATGTTTCATCAATGGAATATCAGTTTCACGGTTTGAATCATTCTAGAAAAAACGTTATTACGAAAATGATGAGATGACCTGTAAATAACATAACTTAGAAAGCATCATCAAAAGAATTTATCCTTCCTTGAATTCTGACCTTCTTTTCTTCATCTTCCCTCAAAAATTTGGCTTAGATATCCTTTGGTTACTTCAAACACCTATAGGTATTCAATATACTCAACTGTATCTAAAATGAGAGAGCCTTGCCTCTTATTTATACTCTCCAAGTAGCTTCCTTAAAAACATCTTCTAGGTCACTTTGCCCACTTATTTTAGGGTTAACCCACTTCTAATTTCTCCATTAAATTTATTATTTAAATAATTTATTTTGTATTCACTTTGAATTATAGTACACTCATCAATTCAATTTATTATTTACCTTCTAAAATCTCTTAAACCACTTTGACTACTTTGACCTTTTGGGGCTTCTAGATGACATAA
>JASDQU010585615.1:81953-127108 GCA_032191745.1 Picea mariana | reverse complement strand
GTTATTTAGTTTTTATTTAATTCTTGTTAATATCTTTACTGTTTTCTTTCTAACCTTTTGCATTGCAGCTGTCATGACTAGAAGAGCCCAACTAGGCATGTAAGTGCTCACTTTTTGCTCACACATTGACGAAAAGAGCACGAACATTTGGGTTACCTACTGAGAGGGAGTTGATTTCACAATCGAGCTAAAACCTAGCGTAGAGCCAATTTCCAAGACACTGTATAGGATGGAGGCTCCAAAACTTTGTGAGTTGTAGATGTAGTTGAAATAATTGTTGGACTTGGAGCTTATAAGGCCCAGTGTCCCACCTTGGGGTGTACCAGTAATATTCATCAAGTAGAAGGATGGCTCCTTGTGATTATGCATTGATTACATGGATTTGACCCGAGCCATAGTGAAGAATGGATACTTGATACCTCGGATAGATGATCTCTTTGATCAGATGAAGGAGCAATAGTTTTCTCAAAAATTGATCTATGATTTGGGTATCACCAGTTAAGGATTAAGGAAGGAAACATTTCTAAAACCACCTTCTGAAATTGGTTTGGACAGTATGAATTCATAGTGGTTCCATTTATATTGACCAATGCATTAGTTGTGTCCACGAGCCTCATGAATGGTGTATCCTTAAAGTACTTAGAATGATTTGTGCAAATATTCCTAGATTATATTCTCATCTATTATAGGAATGAAAGAGAACATGAGGAACACTTTTGAGTAGTGTTTTCATGCTTAAGAGAAACAAAATTGTATAGAAAGTTTTTGAAATGCTCTTTCTTTCAAAAAGATATTCATTATCTTCTCAAAAATTGTGAAACCCATCACTACCTTGCAACGCAAGAGGATTAGGTATGAGTGGACAAATGAATGTGACATTGCATTGGTCGAGCTTAAGAGATTACTCATCAGTTTACCAATCATGCGAGTGTCCGATATGGATAAATACTTCATAGTTTACACAAATTCCTCAAAGCAAGGGTTGGGCACTATGTTAATGTAGGATGGGGGAGTGATAGTGTATGAATCTGGGAAGTTGAAGAAACACGAGGATATTTATTATACTAATGATTTAGAGTTGGAAACTGTGATACTAGGTCTAAATATTTGGAGGCATTATCTTGTTGGGTGAATCTTTGACCTCAAAATAGATCACGAAATCTTGAAGCGTCTCTTCACTTAAAGGGATCTGAATTCCAATTATAGGTGATGGAGTGAATTCATGAGTGAGTACAATTTTGTAATTTTGTACATCAAGGGAAAGGAGAATGAGGTGGTTGATTCCCTAAGAATAAGTCCACATATCTTCTCCCTAGTTCCCTTAAAGGTCAATTTGATGGAGTGAGTGTTGGGACAACTTCTTGGAGATAATTGGTATTTAAGGATTACTTCAGCCCTCTAGAATGGGATGAATTTAGAACCAAAGTTCAAAGGATATGTCCTTGAAGCAAATGGATTATTGAGATTCAAGGAAGGATGTATATCCCCGAGGAAGGATATATTCAAAGAACTATCCTTGAGGAATCCCATAAAGTAATTTATTGTGCACATCTTGGTCTGAATAAAATGTATACATACGTGAAGAAGATTTTCTTCTAGGATGGCATGAAACATGATGTAGTCCAATTTGTCACTAAGTATATTGAGGTGAAGGATAATAATCACCACCCGAAAAGACTCCTACAACCACATGAAATTCCTATGTCTAAATGGGAAGTCATTTATATGAATTTCATTATAGGATTTCCACTCACGTTGTAAAGGAATTATGCCATTTCTATTATAGTTGATAAGTTGAACGAAAGAACACCTTTTATTCCAGTTATAGAAACTTATGATGTCACCAATGTGGTGCATGTTTTTATAAGTGAAGTTATCTATCTGGATGGATTACCCAAGAAGATCATTTCAGATAGAGACTCTCATTTTATGTCCAGGTTTTGGACAAGTTTGTAGTCATCCTTGGGGACTCAGTTGAACTTGAGAAAAATATCATCCTAAAACAGATGGGCAGATAGAAAGAGTAAATCAGGTTATGAAAGGAATTCTTAGGATTTATGTTATGGATAACCAAACCATTGATCTAAAATATTGTTTTACAGTCTTTAAGATAACATCACGAGAATAAATCCCCCTCCATTTTTAAAGAAGTGGTACTCCTCTATATATAATTAATATACAATAATTTAAAAGTTCTTGAGAGAGGAACATGATTATTCTTGGAACAAACATTCACATGCAATGATTACCTGAGAAGGACCATGCATCTCACAGAAGGTAAATATTGACACTATAATACAAGGTTATAAACCAAGAGATTAAATAGTCTCATAAAGTGACATTTCCATCATAGTATTCAGCAAAGTAAGACACATTATTCAACAAAAGAAATGAATATAAGGAACGCATATAGAAAAAAACTTTAAATGATCATTCAATTAAGATCTAAAAATATTTTGATAGAAATGCATTTGAAATATCATGCTTAAAATTTAAATTCTGAGAAATCACTAATGTAATTTCCCAAATAGTTCTCTGGGAACCTCAAAAATAATAGATGTCTTTAATAAAAATAATATTGTCTATAAAATTCATAAAAGTAAATGGAATTTTTCCTTCAAAGAGGACTAGGATTGGGATCCTACAGACCATGAAATTAAAGAGAGAAATGGAAGAGAGAAATGAAACAGTCAGTGATCAACCTTTGATTTTCCCAAATTCTAAAAGAAGAAAGGAAAAGTGACTACCAACTAATAAAGAAAAAGAGGTGAGAGAAAAACAAAGTGACTACTTGACTTACGATGATGGAGGATCATAACCATTATATGCTTTTTGATGTGTCTTTAATAGCTTTTGTTGGGATGGAGGTGGTATAATTGTATTATTGGTTTCTTGTTGATATGTTTCGATTATTTTAACCAAGGATTTTCTTAACCAATGTTCAATATACTCCCTCATAGGATCAACTGTTATCTCATTTTTAGTCTTGGTTTTGAATAACTCATTTTCCATCTCTCTAAGATCAAGGCTCAATTGATGAAGTGTTTCCTCAATATCTTCATTCTTGTTCACGTACCAGACTAACCACATTTTCACTTCTTCTTCAGAATACTCAATTAAGTCATTAAATTCACTAGCCCAAGAGACTTTCAAGGAATTTCTCTTTTGATAAGAGCATTGAGTCCATAATTAAATGTGGTCCCTCAAGTTCCTTAGTCAAATCAACAAGTTTTAAGAACACATCACCTCTTTTAATATTAATAACATCACATTCAGACAACATTTCCCTCAAGCATTTAATTATTTTCAACCAAACAACATTAATTTATTTCATACGATTCTTGGAAGGAAGATTTTGACCTCTCCTATGTATATCACTTAAACTTAATACCTTTGCCGAAAATGTTCCCACTGCTTCTTTGTAAAAACCTTCATCATTTTCCAAATCCTTTTGGAGATATTCTTTGAAATGCAAGACCCTTGTTGAAAGAGTAGTCGAATTTGCTGATAACTCCCATATATCAAGGATCAAGGCTATCCTTCTCTTAGTACTATCTCCAATGTATCCTCTTATGGCCATTAATAAACTTAATGAACCTTTCAACCTAGACTTGGTTTCTCGTACATCTTTGAGACTCCACAATGGATGTATAGCAGTGATGGGTTTGGCGAACAAAGTTGTTGGAAGAAAACATTTTTCCAATTCCCTTACTTTTTCTTTTAAGACAAAATTCTCCTTATATATATCATCAATGGAATATTTTAAGGCTTCACCAATTGCTTCATGAAAATCCACGATTTTCGAGGGTTTTACCCCTTGAAAATCTATCTTTGATTTCCATTTTTCTTAAACCTTTTTATTCTTCAAATTTACCTTTTCAATTAAAAACGTTTTTGAATTTTTTTTGTAGGTCGCATGGTGCAAAGTGAAAGATTCATATTCAAATATCTATGGCTCTTGGGAAGCCAATTCTTCAACTATAACCCTACTCTCAATCATCCTCTGTTCTGCTTAGCTGGGATCTTCTATCATGTCATCAACTTCCATGTCTTTGGGGCTCACTTCCGCTTCAAGTAATTATTGTCCTTCTTTTTGGACTTCTCCTTTTATTTTAACAAAGATATGCATGGTGTGTGATTTTTAAATTGTCTTTTTGGTAGGGTCTTTGTCTCCACCATCATTTGAATTTTTGATGGAAAACATTCTCTATTCTTGACCACTATTTTAGGGTTTTGTTTTTGTGGAGGTTCTCTTCCGTGACACATTTATTGAACCTAGTATTTTACTTGTCGCTTCTCGACCCAATTTCTTATAATATTCATTTGTGCAGGCCGATGCCTCAATATCATCTACAGTGTTTCCAAGAGATGCTTCAGGAGGACTTTGGTTATCTCCCCCTCCTTTTTCTAATTTCACAAACTTTCTAAAATGTGAGCCATATTCAATTGATCTCATGTGTTTTGAAAACAAATCCTTAGGGTCAAAACCTTGAATTGCTTGAACTTCTTTTAAACTGAACTGGTCAAATTGAGTCATGTATTAATCTAAATGAGTAATGTTCTTTACAAAAGTTTCTCCAAATTTCCATGACAATGGGATGAATTGATTTTTTCTTTTCTCATTGAATAAATGCACCCAATATTTGTATTATTTTCATACTTCAACAATGAGAAATCTATCATAAATATAAAATGGCAGCAAAGAGGTTTTCCCCTAAAATCCATAAAGCCTAATGAAACTAGACTCTTCCATGGTTTCAAACACTCCTTTCTCTGACATAAAGGATGCAACGTCTAATGATAGTCTAAACTTGGTAGGATTGTGAATCATCTTCTTAAAAGAGGACAAGAAACCATTTTTACTTCATAGAAATTATATGGGGCATTTTTCCTCCATAACACTAGATACCATAATGAAACTAGATCCTTCTTGAAGTCTACATTCTTAGCTTTGGGTAATTCTAAAAAATATGGCAATAAAATATAACATGAACTAGATAGGAAGTCATGTTAAATTTCTTGGTCTTCCTAAGGCTTCCCAACTAAAATGAAATCTAATTTAAAATAATATGGGTCCAGTCAATTACTACATTTTCATGAATTGAATGATAGAGAATATATACAATATACTTTGGCACTAAAGCCATGGAATCGTGTCGAATTATTCTGGAAAATATCCATGTGAATTATTTATATGGATATTTTAAAGAGCATACCTCAACCTATGTAGCACTAGCATCACTAGTCACGTTTGTAAGAAAGGTTTCAAGGAACTCCATTCCTCTGTTGTGATCTTTAAGAAAATTATCAACTTCAACATTTTTGAATTTTAGATTAGGGTCATGAAGTCTCAACATTCTCCTGGACACTAAAGGTCCCAAAGAGATTGATGGTTTTCCTTATATCTAGATAGTTCTTCTCTCGGTGCCGAATTTGTCAGTGCACAAAAGGACCAGCTCTTTGAAATAAGCTACTTCTAGAACACATCCAACCAATGCAATACTTGATGTCCAAACCTTGTTTAACTTCTTTTCTTCGAATGTGAGAGATAAGTACCACTTGTAGGCTTGAGACCAATGAAATTGATAATCTTCTCATCCCAAGGTGTTAACAGTGTCACCACAATGTAATTCTTTCATTTTCCTTGACATATCTTACAATGACTTTTTTTTACAAATAGGTGGAATTTTTATCAATACAATCTTTTTACCACAAGGATTTTAATTTCTTATTTAATTTTACCATGTATTTCCTTGATTATCAAATGTTGTAGCTATTAATTCAAATTTTCCAATTGCACGGTTTGATTTTAGATTTATGGCAGAGATTTTACCAAAATCATGCCGCTTAATAATGGTATTCAATTCATACGAGTGGGGGTTGATGTGGCGATGGGAAATAAATGTCATTGGTAATGGTGATATCGTATTGGGGTGTATGAAAAATGGTTAAGTATGGAGGTATAAAATGATGAATGGAGAGTGCATTATGGTGATTGTGGAAATGTGGGATGCAGGATGCGAGATGTGGGGAATGGAAGGGGAGATATAAGGGGACTCCCACATCCACATTCAAGAAATATACTAAGTACCAAAAGGTTGTTTTTTCGGGTTGGGGAAATGTAAGAATCATTTTGGAGTATGTGGAAGTGTGTAATAACCCACCTCTGATGTCATAATGTTTTCTTGTTGTTGTAGCAATTTATGGGCATTTCTAGGTTATGACTTTCGTCAAATGCTTAGGTTGTAGGTTACTTTTCACTGTAAAATTCCTTTGTTTACTGCTGGTAATTTTTATGTATATTTCTTGGGTTACACTTTCATCAAATGGTTTGCAAACATACTTATAAACACTACTAACCCCTTCCTCTGCCTGTTGTAATTTTATTTTTGATATATAGTCTTTAGCAAGAACTTTATGGACACACTCCAAACCCAATGAAAACACTATGTCAACTGTTATATTTTTATGATTGGTTGTTTGGTTAGTTTCATGAGGTTTCTTAAAGTATGGTTGGTGTTTTAATGCCACATACTAGTTTCACATTTTGAGCTAAATACTATAGAAAGATACCCAAAATAATAACTCAAATAAATAGTTATAACAATGAGGAATTCCCATAAGAAGAACTAATTTATTTAAATATATCTAACCTCATTTAGAAGATGGTACAAAATATGAGAATTCAAAGAAAGATGTTGTTGTAGGTTATTGTAGGGGACAAAATCGAACTACTCTAGAGATGTTAATAAATAAAGAGAGACCATTGCAGGCCCACGACCCATAGCCAAAATAAAATTTCCCAACACTCTTAACTCGGCCCCCTTTGCTTGTATATTCTCCCAACACTTTTAACTCAGCCTCCTCTGCTAATATGTTCACCCAACACTGTTAACTTGGCCTCCTTTGCTATTATATTAGCCCAACACTCTTAACTCGGTCCCCTATGCTTGTATATTCGCCTAGCATACTCAAAATTGATCCCCTATACTGTTAAACTCACCCCAACAAGATGGGTACTCAGCCTCTATGAAGAAAAACGACCCAAACTTAAGAAACTTGTCCCTCATACAAAAACGCAGTCACCGGATGAGAAACCTCAACCATAGATAAGAAAAATTCACTGCCAAGATGATAAACTCTGTACAATGAAGCATAATGAGAAGATCTGAGTATGATATATCCTCCATGATCGGCTAGGGTGGATAGTTTCACCACTGAACCCAATCCCAATCTCCTTCTCTAGGGTTTTTCATCCGGCCAAGAGCCAAAGCCACAAGATCTCTCTCAAATTCATTTTTGAAAATAACAAATGCATAATGAGAGAGGGAGCTCTCATTCTCCTTTTATTTCCTCATTGACCCTTTTTGAACCCTTTTACCCTTTTAATAAAGCAAAGTCACTTTATAAACTCAAGTCACTTAAAACACCCTTTCAATTAATTACTCAATGTCACTTTTAAATAAGTTACTTTTTCTTCTATGGTGACATTAAATAATTAATTAATCCCCTTTTTCCATTGACTATAGCCTACAGGAATCACTTAGTATATTACACCAATCTCTTGGAGAGATCATTTGTAAAGGGACATTACAATCCTCCCTTCCCAAGATTGTTTTTCCTCAAGTAACTACAAACTAGGATGCTACAAAATATGCTCACTCTCCCACATGGCATCCCCTATCGGTTAATCTCTCTACTTGATATGATAATCCATGATCATTATGCTCCTGAATCTCCCCTCCTAGACATTAAAACCCTCCTTGGGAGTCAATATCATCTGTCTCTTCTCATCTAGTGGCAGTAACTTTGTGGAAGTGGTAACCTGTGGCCCCAATGCCTTCTCAAGGCATGAGACATAGAGAATACTATGAATCTGACTTCCCTCTGGAAACTCTATCTCATAAGATACCTCTCCAACTCTCTGGATCACCTTGTAGGGACCACAAAGGCATGGCCTCATCCTCTCAGTGCCACCTATCCTTAATGGGAATGATCTATGTGGTCACACCCTCCAGAAAACCATGTCCCCTATCTCGAAGTTATGCTCCACCCTGTGCCTGTCTACATACATCCTCTATTGGATTTGGGTGTTCTGCAAACTATCATGAGCGGTTTCACAACAATTTTCACCTAAATGTAACCACTATATCTATGAAATCACATATTCATGTAGATACCTCTCAACTCGTTGGTTCACCATATCTACCTGAGCATCCTCCTGAGGGTAGAAACTAGTACTGGAAGTCACACCTATGCCTACAAATCTGAACAACTCCTGCCAACATGTGCTAAGAAACTTGTTGTCCTGATCACTGACAATGACTCTGGGTTTCTCATGAACTCTAAACATCTCCCCAAGAGATAGCTCTATCACCCATGTTGCCCCATACTCTAAAGAAATCACCAGAAAGTGTGTGAACTCTGATAAATGGTCAATCCATGCACATGTACAATCTATGATCTACACCCTCGGTAAACCCGCGATGCAATCTAACAACATTCTCTCCCACCTTAGGCCTGAAATGGGAAAAGACTGCATCAACCCTACTGGATGAGTGTGCCTTGGTGTGCTCTGCTGATAAGTCATACACTCCCCCATATGTCCTAGCACAATGTCCACAAATTCCCTCCATGTGAACCTCTCTCGGATCTTCCTATAAGTGGTAAAGTCACCAGGGTCCCAAACTAGCCTATAATATTTCAAACACCCTCTACCCATAGCGTTGATCTGTAAGGTGAAAATATAAGAACCCACCTTACTGCCCCTGATAACCCAAGCAATCCTAAGTTGTAGAAACTTGGTCAACTCCTCAGAAGACCACGCCTCTAAGCAACCAATCCTATGCAGCACAGGAGTGAACTCCGGAAAGCGAAGACTATCCATCTCATATGTATCGGTTGTTGACTTGTCAAACACTATAATCCCAAGGTACCAAGATAATATCCATGAGGAACCATCATGCTGACAATGTACCTGTAATACCCCTTTCCCAAACCCCAATTTGTGAATGTAAATGAACATATAAGCTGGTGAGATATTAGCACCCAAGTTTTGCGTTCATTTTTTTGTGCACCTAAATAAGTGTGCAAGGACTACCTTGAAATGTGCATCATATCAGCTTATGTCGCACCAAGGGAGGAGTGCACACCCATTTCATAGTTTTTTCACACCTGAGTAAGTGCGCGAGCATTTCCTTGGAATGCGCATCAGACCTAGTTTTGTAGCTTGGATATTTTGGGCCAGAGAGCCTTTGTATATATATATTAAGGTCGGAGTGCCTATGTGGTTATTAGTGTGACAAAATGTTGAGTTTCCATGCATGCACCAAGGGAGGGTGTGCATCCATTTCATAGTTTTGCGTGCACCTCGGTAAGTGATTCATGATGCTAAAAGGAGAATGAGCCTATCTTTGTAAAATGTAATGACACTCAGATAATTAGTGAAAACATATAACTGCATGCAAACCAATCAGACGAAAAGAGATGGGGGGTTTAAACTCCACTAGAAAGGGAAAAAGTGGCTAAGAGTTTAGAAATGGGAATATTTTAATAATATTTCCAAAAAGTATAATTCATGGGATATGTATATTTATCCTAAGTTCCTAAGCGATGAGAACTAGTCACCAAGTGGAGCGAAGCTAGTTCTTAAGGTGACAAGTGTCAAGTTTTATTCATGCAAATTTGTTGTTGGGACTTAATGTATTTTCTAGGGGGGGATTCACTCATTCCTTCATCATTTATACCAACACTCCTCTGCAAAGTTCTGTATCTTGTTGTAAATTACTGCCATCACATAACCTTGTACTTGGGAATTCCTGTGTGCTATTGACGAGGCGGGTTCCTAGGCCTGTGTGCTATTGAAGAAGTGGGTTGTTAGGCTAGTGAGATACTGAAGAAGAGGTTGTCAGGCCCATAATCATTCTCTCCGGGTGAGATAAATTTTGGGAATTATTTTTCCAAGGTGCCTGGTTGCAGCTACAAGGCTCTGAGACTTCCTATTCGACCTATTATTGAATCCCTGGAAGGGAAGTGGGGTAGGCGAAGGACTATTGAGCAGATAAGGGGCACACTTCCTCGGGTGGGACATACATGTGGGGAATGAGGGACTATAGGTTGTTTATTGGGATTGGCACCTTTTTTTGAGTATTTTGACTTGATGGACCTTAGCTTGGCTTAGGAATCCTTTTCCTTGGTGGAGTTTAGGCCCCAGCTCGGGAGTGACATGTTGTTGAGAATTTCTGAGCGGAAGAGTCTATGGATAGAAGGAACATTTGAGGTCAACACACAGTTGGTGTATTACAACAAAAGATAAGTGTCTTCTTATGTGTATTATTCTCTGAGTAATGTGCATATACATGTTAAATATATTATGTGTTATAGTTGTATATATATTTGTGTGTGGATTACATATGTTGTAGAACTGCATGTTTGTTTCATATTTCAGGCATGGGCCATGACAGTTTATGTGTGGTTATATATTGTTTAACATGTTAATGCTCATGTTATTTGTGTTTATGGAATTGATACATAATTATGTTGGGTTGTGCATGTATTGTTAGTTTTGCATAACTGTTGCATATGTAGAGCATGGAAACTAAGAAGTATTTCACGTTGATTAATTATGTGGTAACGGACATGGGATTTCGAGGTGAGGCTCGATTCATCACACGTGCAGGGAAATGGTCCACACGCACAAATGGAACAAACTATGCACATGAAACAAGAATGGTTGCACACCCAGTTGTATTTGTGAGTTCATTCTGTTGTTATAGTCGTTATATGTTAAGTAATATTAGTAATAATTATAATGGGATCTAACGTGAAGCTAGAAATGTCATGCATGTTGAGAGACAGTTGACGTAGCTGACACTATGACAATTGTGCGTGCAGAATTCCTAAGACATGGTCATCACATGTGCAAGATACCGGTTTGTGTGCACTAGAAAACAATTGTTGTGCGTAGCACAAGGCCAGTTGCATGCGTTGTTGGTCTCAATGAGTTGCTTACGCAGAAGAAATATTGGGTACCCGAGAAGAGAAATAGCAGGGCACGGTCTAGCTTGGGACTAGGAATGTTATCTTGTGGTTTAGAGTATATTTTTGGGTCTACTAATAATGGGGAACATTACAAAGTGGTATTAGAACTCGTAATTTTGGATGTGGCATGGCCCAAAGAGGAGCTAGGGATGTTACAAAGTGGTATTAGATATTTTGATTCAACACTAGACTTGTATGGGCCAGAGACCAACATGAAGTTGGCGAGGTGATCATTTTTATGATAGTCGTGGTGGTCACAAGATGAAAATATAGAAAAAACATCTAAGTGAAGAAAGGATTCGTGTGTGCTAAGTATTGGTGTCGCACAATGCAGAGTTGATGGTGCGCGGAAAAATATTGGTGTGCAATGTGAGCATAATAAAATTTTTCACTGCATGGTGTAGAGCTATGATGCGCGCAAAATATTAGTGTGTGGTATGTGCACACTAAATATCATAGTTGTGTGGGGTGTAGAACTTGTGGAGAACACGTAATATGGGAGTGCAATAGTTGTGCATAAAATATGAACACCATGCAAAGTTGATGGATGTGTGCATAATTTTGGTGTGCAGGGTGTGTGCATTGAATAATGTTGGTGCGCAGTGCGTGCACGTGGAATGTCGGCACGATGCAGAGGGGAGTTGTGATGTGCATGAAATATGGTTGTGCAATGCAAAAGTTGTGTGTACTAGATAATGATGTGCAACACACAAAAGATTGAGCGTGCTAAATATTAGTGCCTGATATAAAATTTGTGCACACTAAATACTGGTTTGTTGTATGTGCGCTTGGTATTGCATGTATAGAGAATGTGTGTGTGATGAATATGGGTGTATAACATAGAATCGGTATGCACACAATCTTTGAAAGAAATAGAAGAAGATAAAAGAGGAGGAAAAGTATTGAACAGAGGAGTCCAATTATTCATCCAGAAATTTGAATTAGGTTGTTAAATTCACAAGGAATCAGAAGAAAGTATTTTGATGCAATTATGGAATAAAGTGTGCATAATATTTATAGAATTCATAAGTTATTAGTCTAACAAATCTTTTTTTCTGGACATTTTGCATAGTTAACAACAAGTTGATCAGAACATGATTAGTGCATAGATCAGAAGCATGGAAGATACACACATAACCTACAACCATGATGATGATGTCAAAAGAATGTATTACAATATAGGTGATGATGGTACAGATTCAAATGGACATGGAGAAGGCAAGGAAGAAAGCGTTAATTTGGTGAATACCATAAAAAAATTTCAAAAGGACATCCAAACTTATAAAGTTGATAATGATAGGCTTATGAAATCCAAGGAGGAACAAGATGGCTTCAACATCAAGTTGCTACAAAGCTTGGACATAATTGAGAAGAATATAGATAAGGAGACTGATTCAAGAAAATCAAGGAGACACAAGTGTCATGATGAGGGAAGAAAAACAAGAAATGATGACAAGCATCACCATCACTCTCCAAGACATTCAACTAGGAGAGAGTGGAGTAGCTCAAGCCCATCTCCTATCAAAAAACATAAGAGGATGTCTAGGGTGGATGATATACAAGGGGAAATGAATAAGATCAAGCCTCCTACCTTTGATGGTGAGCACGAGAAAGATGAGGATGTGGAGACCTGGTTGTTGGGCATGAGGAAATACTTTCAATTACATAATTACTCTTCACAAGAATAAGGGAGAATTGTAATCTACCAACTCAAGGGAAAAGCATCAATGTGGTGGGACCAATTTGTACAAGTGCAACGCATTGATGAGAGAAAGGTTAATTGGAGGGATTTCAAGAGGAATTTTCAAAATAAATACTTAACCAAATGTTACTATGATAAGAAAATGAAGGAGTTCTTCGAACTCAAGATTGGGAGCATGACCATAGATGAGTATGAGACGAGATTCATAGAGCTACTGAAATATGTTGTTTTCATCAAGGATGAACATGTTAAGATTTAGAGGTACTTGAGTGGGATGTCATTGTTTATCAGTGATAAGATACAGTATGATGATCCAAATACACTAGAGGAAACCATAAGGAGAGCCAAATGTCTCTATGATCAACATAGAAGAAAACCCACTTACCAAAAGGCTTGGGAAGACAAGAAGAAAAGAAATATGGAGCATAAGAATAAGGGGACCAAGCCACCATTCTTCAAAAAACAAATTCAGAGACAACCAAATCCCAAGGAGCCCAAAATGACAAAGGAAATGGGGAAAAGACCAAGGTAGTAGCCAATGAAGTGTTGGGGTTGTGAGGGAGATCATATGTACAAAGATTGTCCTCACAGAGGTGAAAAAGTGAGAACTATTCACAATGTACAACAACCTGATACAGTGGAGGACATGGATAGAAATATACCTAGGATCTATGCATCCCTAGATAAAAAAAAATTGAGTTTTAGTCACATAAGATTGAAGTGGAAGGTAAGATCAACAAACAACCCATTTCTATTTAATTGACTCAGGAGATAGTCATATTTATCTAGATCCCAAGATGGTGGAAAGATTTCAATTGCCAAAAAGAAAACTTGGGAAACCTTGGTTGGTACCGCTAGCTACAGGAGAAAAAAGGAACAATAATGAGATGGTTAAGGCATGTCCAATGGACATGAATGTACTAGGCACAAAAGTAGACTTGAATATTATACCTTTGGGATCATATGATTGCCTAATTGGTATGAATTGGTTGGGAATGCATCATGTTGGCCTAGACTGTTATAATAAGGTTTTACTTTCTTGGATGAAGAAGGGAACTTGAAAATAGTACAGGGTATTCCAAGGGTTGTAACTATTAGAGAAGTTTCAGACTTGCAACTAAAGAAAAGCTTCAGGAAAGGATGTCAAGTATTTGCAGCACATATGGAGGAGGCACCTAAGGATAAAGTGCCAAATATTGAAGACTATGTGGTTCTAAGGGAGTTTGAAGATGTATTTAAAGAAATACGAGGGTTTCCATCCAAAAGAGATATTGATTTCTCTATAAATCTAATTCCTAGAGCATTCCCAGTATCCAAGACTCCTTATAGGATGAGTACACCAGAACTGAAAGAATTGCAAATGCAACTTGAAGAGATTTTGAAGAAAGGGTATATACGCTCGAGTATGTCACCTTGGAGTGCCCCAATATTATTTGTGAAGAAAAAGAATGGAAAGATGAGACTATGCATGAAATTAAGGAAGTTAAATAAGGTAACAATGAAGAACAAGTATTCTTTGTCAAGGATAGATTATCTCTTTGACCAGTTGAAAGATGCAAAAATATTATCTAAGATTGACCTCAGATTAGGTAATCATCAGGTAAGAATTAAAGAAGTAAGACATAAGCAAGACAAAATTCAGAATGAGGTATGTCCATTATGAGTTTACAGTAGTGCCATTTGGGTTTGCAAATGCACCAGTTGTCTTCATGTGTTTAATGAATGGTATTTTCATAGAACACTTAGATAAGTTTGTCATTGTATTTTTGGATGACATACTTATTTACTCAAATTATTAAGAAGAACATGAGTAGCACTTGAGGATGGTGCTACAAGTATTGAGAGAACATTAGCTATATGCAAAGTTGAGAAAGTTCTCTTTCAACCAAAGACATATTCATTACTTGGGTCATATCAGTTCATTGGAAGGGATAGTTGTGGACCTAGAGAAGATAAAATCCATTGAAGGATGGAAAACACCAAGGAATTTTACAGAGGTGAGATCTTTCATGGGAATTGCAAGGTGCTATAGAAGTTTTATTAAAGGCATCTCAAATATTGCACACCAAATCACATCCTTGCAGAAGAAAGGTGTGAGATTTGAGTGTACTTCTGACTGTGAAAGGAGTTTCCAACACTTTAAGAGTTTGTTGACAAGTCTGCCAATATTGAGAATTTTTTATCCTAATGAAGACTTTGTTGTGTGCATTGATGCATGAAAGGAAGGGATTGGTGGAGTCCTTAGTCATAATGGGAATGTGGTGTGATATGAATCAAGGAAATTAAAAGAGCATGAAAGACACTATGCTACTCATGATTTGGACTTGGCAGCCATGGTGCATGCCTTGAAGATGTGGAGGAACTACCTCATGGGAAGAAGATTCAAGTTCAGGACAGACCACAGTGGTATGAAATATTTTTTTGGACAACCAACTCTAAATTTCATGCAAAGAAGATGGTTAGAATTCCTCAGTGAGTATGACTTTGATATAAAGCATATCAGGGGTAAAGAGAACAAGGTGGTTAATGCACTCAACAGGAGAGTGCATGATATGCATTTTGCAACCATAAGCATGTACGAATTAGATTTGAAAGATACAATTCTAGAGGCTACAAAATTAGATCAGTGCTATGTGGACATAAAGACAAAATTACAACAAGGTATTTTGCAACAGAAAATTGACGATTTTGAGTTAAAATAGGATGAAATCCTCATGTATAGGGGCATAGCTTATGTTCTAGATTCTCAGGATTTAAAAATTATAATATTAAAAGAGATGCACAATGTGCCTTATGCTAGGCACCTAGGCTACCAAAAGACAATTGCAATTGTCAAGAAACAATACTATTGACCAGGTATGGAGAAAGAAGTGGTTGATTTTATTGGTAAGTGTTTGGAATGTCATAAGGTCAAGGCTGAGCATAGACACCCAACTAGTTTTCTATAGTCATTGCCCATTGATAAGTGGAAATGAAAAGTTGTAATTATGGATTTCATCACTAAGATGCATAGAACAACCAAGCAACATGATTCCAGCATGGTAGTGGTAGATAATCTTACTAAAGTTGCCCACTTTATTCCAGTAAATCTCACTCACAAGGAAGAAAAAATTGTTGATATATATATATATGTGTGTGTGTGTGTGAGGGAAATTTCTAGGCTTCATGGTATACACAAGACAATTGTATCTGACAAAGATCCCAAATTTACATCAAACTTTTGGAAGGGATTATTTGAAGATTTGGGACAAATTTGAACTTTAGCACAACCTATCATCCAGAGTCAGATGGGAAAACAAAGAGATTCAACCAAGTGATCAAGGACATGCTAAGGATGTATGCGATGGACAAACCATCAAGATGGGAAGATTATTTGCATTTGGTTGAGTTTTATTATAATAATGGGTATCAGGCATCTCTAAATAGGAGCCCATTTGAGGCACTTTATGGCAGAAAGTGCAACACACCAGTGAGTTGGGACAACCTAGCATATAGAGCAATGGTTAGGCTAGATTTTCTCAGGGAAATGGAAGAGAAAATGGTGAAAATTAAGAAGAACTTAAAAGCTTCCCAGGACAGGAAGAAAAACTATGCAGATAAAGGTGGAAACTCATAGAGAATTTAAAGTGGGTGACCATGTGTTTTTGAAAGTGAAATCTAGGAAGAGTTCACTTAAGTTAGGAAATTGTTCAAAGTTGGAAGCACGCTATTTTGGTCCATTTAAAATCCTGGAGAGGATTGGTCCTGTCACATACATGCTTTCATTTCCTGCACTCATATGCATTCATAATGTGTTTCATGTATCTTTTCTTAAAAATTATGTGCATGGTGATAATTATGTGCATGATGATAATCATGTAATTGATTGGAATGTGATTCAGGTGGAACAAGAAGGCAAATTATGAGTTTGATTGGTGCGCATATTGGACCGAAAGGTCAAGCTGCTCCAAAATCAAGCAATAGGACCGGTAAAGGTCCAGTGGACCTATTACGGTCCTTAGCATGCAACTTGGGAACACGAGGATGTTGTGCGCGCAGAATATATGCATCTTTTTTAATACATTTTAGGTTTTGATTATACATAATGCACTAAGGACAATGTAAAAATAAGAGGGAGGGGAATGTAATACCCCTAGCGAGAACCCCAATTTGTGAATGTAAATGAATATATAAGTTGGTGAGCTATTAGCACCCAAGTTTTGGGTTCATTTTTTAGAAAACCTGAATAAGTGTACGAGGATTGCCTTGAAATGTGCATTAGACTAGGTTATGTCTCACCAAGGGAGGAGTGCATGCCCATTTCATAGTTTGTGTGCACCTGAGTAAGTGTGTGAGGATTTCCTCGAAACACACATCAAACTGGGTTTTGTAGCCTAGATATTTTGGACCAGCGAGCCTTTGTATATATGTATTTTGAGTCTAGAGTGTTTGTGTGGTTATTAGTGTGACAAAGAGTTGAGTTTGCATGCACGCACCAAGGGAGGGTGTGCATCCATTTCATAGTTTTTTCATGCACCTGGGTAAGTGCATCATGATGCTATTAGACCAACAAGCCTATATTTGTAAAATGTAATGATACTCAGATAATTAATGAAAACATATCATTGTGTGTAGACCAATCAAACAAAAAGAGACGGGGGTTTGAACTCCACCAGAAAGGGAAAAAGGGGCTATGAGTTTAGGAAAGGGAATATTTTAATAATATTTCCAAAAAGTATAATTCATGGGATACATATATTTATCTTAAATTCCTAAGGGATGGGAACAAGTCACCAAGTGGAGAGAAGCTAGTTATTAAGGTGACAAGTGTCAAGTTCTAACTATGCAAATTTATTGTTGGGCCTTATTGTATTTTTTTGGGGGGGATTCACCCATTCCTTCATCATTCAGACCAACACTCCTTTGCGAAGGCTTGTATCTTGTTGTAAATTACTTTCATCAAATAACCATGTACTTGGGAAGGCTTGTGTGCTATTGAAGAGGTCAGTTTTTTAGGCCCATGTGTTATTCAAGAAGCGGGTTGTTAGGTCCATGAGCTATTGAAAAAGTGGGTTGTCAAGATCGTAAGAATTATCTCCATGTGAGAGAACTAGTGGGAATTGTTTTCCCAAGGTGCCCAACTACAACTATAGGGATATGAGAATTCCTATCCAACCTATTGTTGAAGCCCTAGAAGGGAAGTGGGGCAGCCGAAGGACTGTTGATTAGAGAAGGGGCACACTTCATAGGGTGGGACAGGCATGTGGGGAATGAGGGATTGTAGGATGTTTACTAGGGTTGGAACCTTTGACTATGTATTTTGATTGTTGATGGACCTTAACTTCGCTTAGGAATCCTTTGCCTTGGTGGAGTTTAAGCCCCACCTCGGGGGTGACCTATTTTTGAGCATTTCTTAGCGGTAGAGTCTATGGTTGGGAGGAACGTCTGAGGTCTACATGTAGTTGGTGGATTACAACAAAATATAAGTGTCTTCTTATGTGTATTATTCTCTGAGTAATTTGCATATACATGTTAAATATATTATGTGTTACAGTTGTATATAAATTTGTGCATGGATTATATATGGTGTAGAACTGCATGTTTGTTGCATATGCAGGGCATGGGCCATGACAGTTTATGTGTGGTTATATATTGTTTAACATGTGAATGCTTATTTTATTTATGTTTGTGGAATCGATACATAATTATGTTGGGATGTGCATGTATTGTTAGTTTTTCATAATTGTTGCATATGTATAGCATGGCAACTATGAAGTATTTCTAGTTGATTAATTTTGTGGTAACAAACATGAGATTCTAAGGTGAGGCTTGATTCATCGCACGTGCATGGAAAGGTTCCACACATGCCAATGGGACAAACTCTGCATGTGACACGAGAATAGTTGTGTGCAAATCTATTTATGAGTTCATTACGTTGTTATAATTGCTATATGTTAAGTAATATCAATTGTAATTGTAATGGGATCTAGCGTGAATCTCGAAATGTTGTGCGTGATGAGAGACAGTGGATGCGGCCGACACTATGATGATTGTGCGTGAAAAATTTCTAATACATGGTTGTCGCACGTGGCATGAAACCAGTTTTCACACACTAGAAAACAATTGTTGTTCATAGTGCAAGGTCGACTGCGCGTTGTTGGTCTCAATGAGTTACTTCCGCAGAAGAAATATTGGGTATCAGAGAAGAGAAATAGAAGGGCGCAGTCCATCTTGGAATTGGCCATGTTATCTTATGGTTTAAAGTAGATTTTCGAGTGTATTGGTAATGGGGAATGTTACAAAGTGGTATCATAAGTCACAATTTGGGATGTGGCATGGCCCAAAGTGTATCTATCACTCCTATGAATGTCACTCCCATTAATTTTTTGTTTTTTTGTCCACTGTAAGAACACTACCCTCATAAAAACCAATTGGCTCACTAGATGATACCATGCAATCTCCAAAAGGTGGGATAACATCATGGTCAAGAACCACTTCATCAAGGAAAATCTTATATCAACAAGGCATATCAAATATGGTCTCTAAATTAACATCAAAGAGACTTGTGTCCCCCATACCATCAACAACGTTTTCTTCTTCTTCATCCCAAATCACGGTGTCATTAATGGTTTCCTCTTCATCCCAAATCACAATGTCGTTCTGTTGGAATAAAACTGTGTCAGTGTTATCTTCTTCCTTGTCTACCCAAATATCCTTTGTGGTCTCGGGTTCTAAGGCCTCATGAGCATCCATGTGCTCATTTTCAAGAGAAGAAACATATGAATAGTCAACATTTTCTTCATTTTTAGAAGTATTTGAATCTTCATAAACTAGTATCTTTTTCCTTGGCACCTTCACCTTCTTCTCCATTCATATGTGGGGTTCATACCACTCAGGATGTTTGATGGTGAAAAAATCCTTGAATGACATGGTTGCATGAAATGGATCACTAAGCACCATCTATTCCTTCAAACAATTTGTAAACTCCTGATCTTTCTCTTGTTGTCTTTGATTCCTTGTTCGTTGCTCCTTTGAACCATGGGTTCCATTTTTCCCTACATTGTTTTGAGTGGTTTCCATATCCAAGCTTGTATACCTTCATAGGTTGGGAGTATCACAAACTCGGATACCACTGTAATAACCCACCCTATGATGTCACTATTTTTTCTTGTTGCTGTAACAATTTATGGGCATTTCTAGGTGATGAATTTTGTCAAACACTTAGGCTGTAGGTTACTTTTCATTGTAAAATTCCTCTATTTATTGCTGGTAATTTTTTATGTATATTTCTTGGGGTAAAATTTCATCAAACAATGTGCAAATAGATTCATAACCATTGTTAACCCCTTCCTCTTCATGTTGTAAGTCTATTTCTAATATATAGTCTTTAACAAGCACTTTATGGACACACTCCAAACCCAATACAGACCCTCTGTCTGTTGTTATATTTTTATGATTAGTTGTTTGGTTAGTTTCATGAGGTTTCTCAAAGTATGGTTGGTGTTTTAATGCCACATACTATTTTCATATCTCGAGGAAAATACTACAGCAAGATACCCAAAATAATAGCTCAAGTAAATCATTATAATAGTGAGGAATTTCCACAAGAGGAAATTATTTATTTAAATATATCTGACCTCAGTTCAGAAGATAGTACAAAATATGAGAAATCAAAGAAATATGTTGTTATGGGTTATTGAAGGAGACAAAATCGAACTACTTCAGATTTGTTAATAACTAGAAAGAGACCATTGCAAGCCCACGACCTCCAACCCAAAGAAACTCCCCCAAAACTCTTAAATCTACCCCCTCTACTTGTATATTCTCCCAACACTAGTCTTAACTCAACCTCCTCTGCTAATATATTCGCAACACTCTTAACCCAACCCCTTTTCTATTATATTTTCCAAACACTCTTAAATCGCCCCTCTCTACTTCTATATTTGCCCAACAAACTCAAACTCAGTCCCCTATGCTAATAAACTTACCCCAACAAGATAGGTACTCGACCTCTATGAAGAAAAACAACCCAACCTTAAGAAACTCGGCCCTCATACAACAAACTCAGTCACCAGATGAGAAATCTCAGACACAGATAAGAAAACGTTTCCACCAAGATAATAAAATGTATCACAATGAAGCACAATGTGCATATATGAATATGATATCTCCTCCACGACCAACTAGGGTGGGTAGTTTCACAACCGAACCTAATCCCAATCTCCTTCTCTAGGGTTTTTTGTCCCAAGAGCCAAAGCCACAAGAGCTCTCTCAAACTCTTTTTTTGAAAATAACATATGCATAATAAGAGAGGGTTCCCTCATTCTCCTTTTATTTCCCTGTTCACCCTTTTCGGGCCCTTTTACCCTTTTAATAAAGTAAAGTGACTTTATTAACTCAAGTCACTTAAAACACTCTTTTAATTAATTACTCAATGTCACTTTTAAATAAGTTACTTTTTCCACTCTGATGACATCAAACAATTAATTAATCCCATTTTTCCACTGACTATAGACTACGGGAATCACTTAGGATATTACGTCAATCTCCTGGAGAGATCATTTGGAAAGGGACATTACATTGTGGGTCTAGGGAAAGGTAAATAGAAATGAGGGGAGGACCCTGCATGTGCATTCAAGAAATTGATTTAAGTGTCAAAAAGGGAAAAGGTGCATTATGAGTGACGTGGAAATGGGAAGGGTCTTTTTGAATGTTGTGAGTTTGTGGGTTGCGGAATGACTTGTTCTTCCGCAACAAGACTTATGAAACAAAGGAAACAACTAATTGTTAAGATTTTGGAGGGGTGGAAAATAAAATAAGTATGGAACTTGTGGTGTTGCGGACTTGCAGGCTTGCATACTTGGTGGTATCTTGCTCCGCAACCCGCATTTTAGAAAAAATGATTAAGTATAGGATATACAAGGATCAAGAAAAAAATACTATGGATGGACCCAAATGCATAATCGTCGATCAACAAAGGTGGATCAACACAAAACCATTGGGAGAAGTACCTACCTTTGGTTGAGTTTTCTTAGAATAATAGTTACCACAACTCAATCAAAATTCCTCCCCATCAAGATCTATATGGAAGGTCATTTAGGAAACCTTTGAGTTGGGAAAGGTTAGAGGACCAAGTGGGTGTAAGATTGAAATGATTCAAGAAATGGAGGAGTAGTCGATTCATATTATACAATGATTAAAGGAGGTACATGATAGAAAAAAGAGTTATGCTAATGCACATAGGAATGACCGAAGTTATAAGGTAGGAGATCATGTTTTTATTCATATAAGTCCTAATAAGAGTACCATTCAGTTTGGAAAGGGGACTAAGTTGTCACCTCAATTTATAGGGCCATTTAAAATTTGAGAGATAATTGGACCAATTTCCTATCATCTTGTACTTTCGTCCCACTCGCATAAAACTCATGATGTATTTCATGTATTTGCACTATAACATTATTTTGCAAATGAATCTCACAAACTAAAATGGAAGGAGTTGCAAGTCTCAGATGTGAGAACCATTATGGTCGAACCATTACACATATTGGACTGTAGGGTCCAACAACTCAGACATCACTTGAAGGGCTAGGTTAAGCTATAGTGGGACAAGTATATCCTAGGATTTTCTACTTGGGAGGATGTAGAGACCATACAACGAGATCATTCCTCACTTTTTTTCACCATAACTTCGGGACAAAGTTTCCCAAAGGGTGGGTGTATGTAACACCCCAATTTGACCTAGGAAGTTAAACTTACATTATTTCCTAGGTAGCACAACTGCCAAAACTAGATATTCGATGACAAATATCCTAGAACACAGTGCCACAGTATGGTCCTTGATAGGGTGTTGACCCTAGTTCTATCAAGAGTGGTGGAGGAATTGCTCAAAATTTATCCTCTGAAACCCAGAGTCATGGGAAAATTGTGTTAAATTACACTCCCCTAGATGTGTGATGGTGACCACCAGTTTCCTATTGGGGAATCTTGGTCAAGGTAGTTGACACTTCCACTTACGGGTTCTATATGGACTTAGGCCAATATATTTGACACTCTAGTATAGTCTAGTAGAGGAAGGATAGGATCTGGAAGATGGAAGTAGGTTAGGGAGGAAGGGTGTTCAAAGTGGTTGTGAGCGTTGTTGGGTTTTAATCATGTAATATTAGCACCTAACTTATTCCTTGCTCTTTTTATATTAAATGCTTGACTAATTTGTGCTAATCTAGGTGAATGTTTCATTCATTTTAAGCTATTGTGACCGATGGATTTATGTTATTATGTTAGTGTAAATGATTGATTTATTTCATTATGAGGTTTATTTCACTATTGACTGGGTTGTGAGCATACATGAAATTTGCATTAGATGTGATTGTTGTTTTCATTAGTACATGTATGAGCTATGTATGCCCCAAATAATCATACATACCTTGAGAGTGTACACTAGTATTATCATGATGTATTAAAATAAGAACTATGCTTATTTATCATGGGTGTATAATATCTTAGTATAATTATTAATTTAATTGATTTGATTAGAGTTAATGTTATTTATTAATTTAATTGATTTGATTAGAGTTAATGTGATTGAGTAATTTAATTTCTTTAATTAGGTTTAATGATCCAAAAAGGATCCAGAGAAGGCTAAGAATAACTTAGAACTCACATAGGCAGTTCAGAATGCTCGGAATGGCTTCAACAGATAGAGAAAGGGAAAAAATTCAAAATTCCCAAAACTCAGTGAAAATGGCATGATCACAGAGAGAGTGTCGCAAGATTTATAATGGTGCAAATGGCTCATCAAACGGAGTTACGATTTGAAAGATATTCGCGGTCAAAGATACAGTCAACCAAGACCAGTCAGCAGGGGACACATCATCATTTTTACTACTTACGTCAGCAACTGACATGGCAGGGTG
The DNA here is from genome assembly GCA_032191745.1 of Picea mariana. Lineage (NCBI taxonomy): Eukaryota > Viridiplantae > Streptophyta > Pinopsida > Pinales > Pinaceae > Picea > Picea mariana. The sequence continues at coordinate 103,474 of JASDQU010585615.1, read as the reverse complement.
ATGTCATTGTATGGATGATGACATCATCATTCCACATGGCAGCACCACAGGCTCCCATGTGTCACCCACTAGTGGACTTTTCAGGGGTCTATATGGACCAATAGGAAAGTGCCACATGGCACCCCCAGGAGACACCATGTGGCATCACCCAAGAAGCACCACATGTCAGTATGGAGGTGATAGGGCAAGCCATGTCAGCATGTGAGAAGGAGAATTAGCAAGCGCCACCTGGCCCAATCAGGGGGCAACACGTGGCATCCCAAGAATGCCCAATGTTAGCCCGTGAATAAATTTGTTTTAAAAAAGAATTGGCGGGTCCGCCAAATCTATGTAATCATTGGCGGCATTACTTAGCAGACCACTAAACTTAGCGATGGTTTTAACCACAAATAAACATATTATAACCACTACCAAAAATGGAGTCCGGTGGGTTCGACCCCGGAACCTCTGCCCAGAACAAAGCCTTTAAAACTCTGCTCTAACCAACACACCAAGGGGTGTGCCTTGGCATATCCATCCTGTTTAATATTTAAAAGTGTGTTTCAGCCAGATCTCAGGGGAAAAAAGCGTGTGACTGTACTGTACAATGCGGCATGGATTTTGAGGTAGATGTTGTCATTATTGTTGGTGCAGAGGGCACAAAAACTGAGATAGGATTTCCATTGGGCATGTGAGTGCCAGAGTCGGATCAGAGCATGGAGACAGTCATTTTTGGGTAATTCGATGCCTTGAATCCAATGGTGATGTTTTTTTTTTCTGATCTGAGCATTATTTTCTGTAGCTTGATTTCAAAATGAGGTTTATTCATGTATTTGCTAAATTCTTGTTGAGTTAATAAAAGAGCCTACCCATTTGAGAGAAGAACCCAGAGATGTATTCCACCAGGGATGAACTTTGTTATCAAGTTTTTGTGTTCAGATCTGATGCTTATGTCTCTTCATTTCTAATTTTTCCTTTCTTTAATGGTATACATTAATTTATGCTCATTTAATACAATTCTTTATAAGTCACGATGAAAAGATCTCGGATCATGTTGGTATTAGAGAAATCATCTTTGACTTGAATTGTTGAGTGTGAATGGTTACTAGGGCCAAGCATAAGCAGGGTGAAGGAACTCTAAAGACTTTCAATCCTGAAGTTGGTCATGTATCCAGAAGGAAGAAAATGGCAGAAGAGGACAAGCGTGATGAACAGGAGAAAAACGTTCACATGATCTTTTATCGCATGTCAAAAATGGTTGAGCGAATGTATGGAGATTACAAGAAGAGGATGAAGAAGAAAGGGAAGAAAATGAAGCACATGCATATGATGATGCTTCAGTAAACCAAGGGGTTGGAGCAGATCCTCCTGGGCCTCCATCTTCACCTTTGAGTTCTAGTTCTTCTTCCTCTCAGCATTATCATCATTCTAGCCATAAATTCTCTTTTAAGAAACCATTATTAAAACTTGATGTAAAATTTGCTTTACCTATGTTTAATGGAGATGCTAATCCTGAAAAGTTAGATAATTGGATCTAACATGTTGAAATGTATTGTCATGTCCAGCATATTGATGAAGAGGAAGTTAAAGTGCAACTAGCTTCTCTTCGGTTGGAAGGCACTGCTCTCGTACGGTAGGAGAGAAAGCTTCAGGACGAAAGTAAGTGTGGTAAGCTTCTTTCCTCATGGTTGGAATTTAAATCAAAAATCAGGAAGCAATTTTATCCATTAGGGTATTTACATAAAGCAATGATGGAATGGCAATCCTTAAGGAAAAGCAAAGGACACATTGTACAAAGTTTCACAGAAGAATTTAGGAAGAAAGCTCTTGCATTGAACATTCCTTTAGATTCTTATGAGACTTTAATGAAGTATATTGGCGCAATTCACAGTTATATTCGACATAATTTTCTCTTGTTTAACCCCACTAGTCTTGACGAAGTTTGTGTGCAAGCCACTCACCTAGAGAACAGGGGGAAACATGTTCAAGAAGATCCCACAAAGAAACCTTCCAATTTCCCACAGAATAATTTTAAGAAGTTTAAAAGGAAGGACAAGAAGACCGCTACAATGACGAGAGAAGGAGGAAAACCATCTTGCACTCATTGCAAGAAGAGCGGTCACGATGAAGAACATTGTTGGAAACTGCATCCAAAAAAGAAACTGAAATAGTTCGGTGGAAAGGGGAAGACAAAAAACATTTCTACAGTGCAGCAAGATCTTGGTTCCAGTTCAGGAGATGAAGAAAGATCACAACAGTTGGATTACAAGGTAAAGATTCTCTTCATGCTAGTTTTAGTTCCAATGATGAATCTCATGTTGATGAACGAAAGAGGAATGAGTCATTTCACATAAGATTTGTATCTAAACATACTAAGATAGATACATTATTTGATCTGGGTTCCCAAGTAAACTTAATATCTGAAGCACTTGTCAAGAAAATGGGTCTTGTAACGAAACCACATCTGAAACCTTATCCTCTTGGTTGGGTATGCGACAAAGAAAAACTTAATGTCACCAAAAAATGGACGATAAGATATGCTATTGCTTCAAAATTGATTGATGAAGTTGATTTGGATGTTGTACCACTTGATATATGTGGTACAGTGTTGGGAAGTCCTTATCTTTATGATAGAAAAGCAATCTTCTTTCGACATGATAACAAATACCACCTTACTAAGGGGGAAGTGGAATATATTGTTAGAGATCACAGCGTGAGGGTAAATACCACACTTGTTAGTGCAGGACAAATGAAAAGACTCATAAACACTAATAAGAGATATGTACTCATGGTCGTCAGAAAGAAAGATGTCGGGTCATCCAACGCTTTCCAAGGGTATGATCCATCTCATAAAAAGGAATTAATTGATATTGTTTCTAAGTATGATGATATTTTTCAAGAACCAGATGAATTACCTCCTAAGAGGGAAATCCAACATGAGATACATCTTCAACAGGATTCTCCTTTGCCTAATGTGGGCATGTACAGGATGTCAGTTGTGGAGATGACAAAGATCAAGAAGCAGGTACAAGGCTTATTGGATCAAGGGGTCATCATGCCTAGTTCATCTCCTTGTGGTTCTTCGATCGTGATGGTGCCAAAAAATGATGGCACATGGAGAATGTGTGTTGATTACCAGGACTTAAATAAAATCATGGTGAAAAATCGATACCCTCTTCCTTGCATAGATGATTTAATTGATCAATTAAATAATGTTGTCTATTTCACTAAGTTGGATTTGCACAATGGACATCATCAAATCAGAGTCGCAGAACATGATGCATGGAAAACTTCCTTTAAAACCAAACAGGGATTGTTTGAGTGGTTGGTTATGTCGTTTGGGCTTTGTAATGCTCCGACAACTTTTATGCGTGTGATGAATGATGTATTCAAGCCTTTCATAGCTGACTTTGTGATTGTATATTTAGACAACATTCTTGTTTTTAGCGGGACATGGGATGATCATGTGAGGCATGTAAAGAAAGTATTGGATACTTTGCAAAGGGAGAAGTTGTATGTAAAATTGTCTAAATATGAATTTGGAAAGACTGCACTTGTATACTTAGGTCATATTGGAGGAGGAGGACAATTGAAAATTGACCCTTTCAAAATTGATGTAATTGTAAATTGGCCTGGGCCAAAAAGTGTAACTGAAGTTTGAAGATTCTTAGGTGTAGTCCAGTATTAGAGGAGAATCACTCCCAATTTCTCCTTCATAGCAACTCCTCTGCATGCTTTAACCAATGTGAAGAACACTTTTCAGTGGGAAGGAAAGCAAAAAAAAAAAAATCGACACTTTGAAAGGGAAGATCAATACCGCGCCAGTATTAGCACTACCGAATCTTCAACAACCTTTTGAGATCGAGACATATGCCAACGGATACACCATAGGTGCAATACTAATGCAATATCATAATCCTATCTATTACCACTCTGGAACTTTTAACCAAGATGTTGTTAACTATCCTACATATGATAAAGAGTTGTATGCATTAGTCCAGAGTGTAAAGAAATGGAAACATTACTTGTTAGGAAAGGAAACCATCACACATATAGATCACCAACCCTTACAGTATCTTCAAGCACAGACCAAATTGCAACAATCTCAACACTACATGTGGATGGGTTTTCTACAACAATTTCACTTGGTAATCAAGTATAAGAAGGGTACAAGTAACAAGGTAGTTGATATGATTTCTAGACCTCCTATTGTTGCTTCTATTATATTGAAGAATGCTTCTTTATCTCATGATAGCTATATAGAAAAATATGCCATCAATTAATATTTTAAAGAAGTATATACTAAGCTAACCCTTGGTGCACAGGTAGAGAACTATTGTCTGCAAGGAAAGGTACTTTACCATCATGGAAAGTTATGTATTCCTACGAGTGACTGAGTCCATGTAATACGAGAAGCTCATACTTCTCTTGTGTCTAGGCAGTTTGAGGTAGGAAAAACTATAGCTCATTTACAAAGGTTTTGTTATTGGCCTCAAATGAAAGCAATTGAAACTAAATATGTAAAGGGGTGTGTGATGTGTTCTACTTGTAAGCCCACTAATAGAAAACTGGGGCTATACTCACCACTTCTTGTTCCATCTCATCCATGGGAAATTATATCCGTGGATTTTGTAGGGGGTTTACCCATGACCAAAGGGGGTCATGAATATTTGTATGTTGTAGTGGATAGGTTCAAAAAAATGTGTATCTTGATACCTTGTAAAACGTAGATCATTGTTGAGCAGACTGCTAATCTCTTCTTTCAACATGTTTGGGTTCACTTTGGATTACCAACATCTATCATCTCGAATCAAGATACTTGATTCCTTGGAGACTTTTGGACTAGCTTGTGGAAGATGATGGACACCAAATTGAAGAGGAGCACTGCTTTCCATCCACAGACCGATGGATAGACATAGGTGGTAAACCGAACAGTGGTACTATTGCTTCGAGGCTACTGCAAGAAGCATCCCAAGGTATGGGATGAATAGATACCCTATGTACAACATGCATACAACCGATATTTACATTCATCCACACATAGTTCACCTTTTGAGACATGTTTTGGGTACCCACCAAAGGTTCCTTTGGACTTGATGTATGAGAAGTATGTCGATGTAAATGAAGATCGGACAGAGGACAGAGCCTGCAAGTTCATCCAGAGGATTTAACAGATACACCAGGCAGTCAGGGAACAGTTGGAGAAGATTCAAGTACAGTACAAAGCTCGGCATGACAAGCACAAGGTTGATCATCAGTTCTAGGTTGGAGACTGGGTATGGCTTCACATCAACAAGGAGAGATTGAAGGGTGAAGGCAAGAAAATCAAGCCCATTCATTATGTACCCTTCACTATCTTAAATAAAAGTGGTACCAATGCTTTCGTTTGGATTTTCCGCCTTATATGCATATTTACTCAGTTGTGAATGTTGAGAACTTGAAGCTTTTTTAGCCTCCCATGATCATGGATAAAGATGAGAACGTTTCAATTCCATCGGTTGATGAGTTTGCACCTGATTACTTGGATGCGTTATAGGAAGATATCATCATGTACACAAGGATGAGGACTTCATGTAGGGGTGATGTTGATTATCTTCGAGTAGGCTTAAAGGGAACCCATCCAAGCAAAGAAAAGTGGATTGAGAAGGACAAAGTGAGGGGACTCTTCCCTCACTTACCATTTGATTGGTGAAAGATTTTGGTGGTCCAAAAATCTCTTAGTGGGAAGGCGTGATCCAAAAAGGATCTAGAGAAGGCTAAGAATAACTCATAACTCAAAGAGGTAGCTCAAAACACTCAGAATGGCTTCAATAGACAAAGAAAGGGAAAAAATTAAAAGTTCCCAAAACTCAGTGAAAATGGCATAATCGCAAAGAGTGCGTCGCAAGATTTCTAACGGTTCAAATGGCTCGTCAAACAGAGTTACAATTTGAAATATATCTGCGGTCAAAGATGTGGTCAACCAAGACCAGTCAACAAGGGACACATCATCATCCGTACTATTGATGTCAGCATGATGTCAGCAACTAACATAGTAGGGTGATGTCATCATGCAAATGATGATGTTAGCATGCCACGTGCCAACACCACAGGTTGCCACGTGTCACCCACCAGTGGAATTTTCAGGGGTCCATATGGACCAATAGGAAAGTGCCACATGGCACCCCAGGAGCTGCCACATGGCACCACCCAGGAAGCACCACATGTCAGTATGGTGGTGACAGGGCAAGCCACATCAGCATGTGAGCACGTGAATCAGCAGGCTCCATGTGGCCCAATCAGGGGGCGACACGTGGCATCCTGAGAATACCTAATGTTAGCCCGTGAACAAATTTTGTTTTAAAAAAAGAATTGGTGGGTCAGCCAAATATGGTGGACCATGCCAAATCTATGTAATCGTTGGTGACATTACTAAGCGGAACGCTAAACTTAGCGACAATTTTAATCACGTCTAAACATATTATAACCACTACAAAAAACGGAGTCTGGCGGGTTCGACCCCGGAACCTCCACCCAGAACAAAGCCTTTAAAACTCTGCTCTAACCAACATGCCAAGGGGTGTGCCTTGGCATATCCGCCCCGTTTAATATTTAAAAGTGAATTTCAGCCAGATCCCGGGGGTATAAAGTGCACAATCGTACTGTACAATCTGGAATGGATTTCGAGGTAAATGATGTCATTATTGCTGGTGCATAGGGCACAGAAACCGAAACGGGATTTCCTTTGGGCCTAGGAGTGCCAGAGTCGCATCGGAGAATGGAGACAATCATTTTTAGGTAATTTGATGCCACAAATCTAATGGTGATGTTTGTTTTCTGATCTGAGCATTATTTTCTGCAGTTTGATTTTAGAATGAGATTTATTCATGTATTTACCAAAATCTTGTTGAGTTAATAAAAAAACCTACCCATTTGAGAGTAGGACCCGGAGACATAGTCCACCAGGGATGAACTCCGTTATCAAGTTTTTGTGTTCATATCTGATGCTTATGTCTCTTCATTTCTAAGTTTTCCCTTCTTTAATGGTATACATTAATTTATGCTTATTTAATACAATTCTCTATAAGTCATGATGAAAAGATCTCGGATCATTTAATGTTATCATTAAATTAAGTAAACGCTACACACACACACATGGAAACACTACATGTTGAATTGAATTAATTGAGTTCGGTTTGAATTAATTGTTATTTATTACTTAGGATAGCATGTTAGAGAATGTCAAGGAGGGGATGACATTGATAATGAGTTAATCCTTTCGAGGGGAAGGCGGTGGAAGGAGGGATAAGGATAGGGATTTTGGAGAGGTTAGGGATCCCAAAGGGAGGAGGGAGAGATTATGGTTTTGAGAGTGAGGAGAAAACAAATCAAGGAAGACTGTGTTACGATAGATTTTGCACTAATACTAAGATTTTGACTTGGTATTCTAGACATATTAGTGGGATGGAGTTTTGAGACTTTCGGCATGAAGGGCTAGGAAACTCCCAAGGTTTCCTTGAGCTAGGGAGATGGCAAGGCTATTCCTAGTTGGTTGGGAGGAAAAACATCTAGTTTAAGGCAATCGAACAAGAAGAGAAAATAGTTAAGCAACAAATATGCACAGAGACCTAAATGAGATAGAATTTTTAAGTATTCTCCATCAATCCATAAACCAAATTATGGATTGTTAATTTAATACTTTTATTATTATTAATTACGAGAAAAATAAATTGTAAATTACATGTAAATTTTACCAAAAATAAAATAAATATATTCCAATATATTATTAATTTTTTCTTTCTTTTTAGAAATTTAATACTAGAATTCTACAACCTTATTTCTCTTAATTTTAACAAAAGAAATTAATGTAAATGTTGAACAATAAATATTGGAAAATAGGCAAAACATCTTTGCATTAATTAAAATATAATTAAAACAATTTGCCTTCCTATAGGGCACTATTTGGAATGCTATTACCTTTCTTGTTCTCGATTTTGATGTGGATTTGAATCTTCATAGCACTGGCGAGAATTAAAAAAAAATAGGTGGATATTAAATTTATTGTTTTTCAAATCATAATTTAATTAATAAATAATTGATTTATATATTAAATATTTTTTTATATTTAAAATAAATGTTTGGAAATTTTATTAAAAAAAATTGTTATTATTAATTAAAAATAAAAGTTAATAATTTAAATGAAAAATAAAAATCCATTCCATTATCACAAGATACCTTTTGTTAGTGACAAAATGCTAAAATGTTTCATTAAATTATTTATCAATGTCACCATTTAACAAAGGTAATGGAACTTTGCCTAAATTATATATCAAAATACATCTTCAAGATCGACCAAAGGCATTGACTTGTAAAGTGTAAACAAGCCGGTTGCAAAGGGTAGCAAGTCCCTGTCAATTTCCCTGTCAATTATAGGAGAGGATTTGTTTCCAGCATGTGCAAACTTGGGATGTGCATTAAACTCAATTGCATGACACTAATTCTTCTTGAATTAGCATGACACTAATTCTTCTTGAATGCCCAAGCATGTATGATATGCATGACACTAATTCTTCTTGAATAGCATTAGAATTAGAATAGCATGACACTAATTCTTCTTGAATGCCCAAGCATGTATGATATGCATTTACAAAGATGACTTTGATTATGTCCGCCACATTACACTCATTCTTTATCGCTAATGCTGATTTGACATAGGATGTTGTAAGTGTTCTAGAAATTTGTTTGGTGGCTGGATCCTTTGCACACATAGCCTTTTAGCTAATCCCTTTGGTGGTTGAAATTAGAGGAAGAGTAAAGACATCGATAGGCATCCCGATGCAAGTTCTAATTAATATAACTACATAATGAACAACACACAATAAAACAATGGTTTTGTATTCATAGATTGAATATTTTTTATTTGTAGCCATTTGAAGACATGTATATCTTTTCTTCTACAGTGAAAAAAGATCAAGAACCACTATGATCCACATATTTGCTTGCAAAATGAACTGAACAAATTATCAACAAATTTGAGGATGTGATCTGGTGCACGGTGTTTCCAAGTTGTGAGACCTCATAGGAAAGCAAGTGAAAAACATCAACCATGGGAAATGTTGTACAAAAGTAATGACATGGAAAAGACAAATTTTGTTGAAATTCAATCATACAAGTTATTGGGTTTTGGTATCTTGGGAAGTGGTCCCCTAGTGTTATTGATGTGCCTAACATTAAAAGGGGGAAAATACCCCTCCCTCACTTTACTTAATGTTATAAAATTCAAGTGAATTTATGAACTCATTAAATGCTAAAGTGACTTAGGCAACTTAAGTAAAGGGGGAGATTTAATCTCTACCCTTGATCTTGGATGGCTAAGATCTAATCCTAGACTTTGATTCCTAGGCTAGGCTTATGAGAAGAACAAAAGGAAAAGATGAGCAGGAGGTAGGGTGCATTGTTCTCTTGCATGAGAAGTGAGGAAGAGGAGGAGAAAGGATTTGTGGAGAAGAGAAGAGGGGCACAATTGATGTAGAGGAAGAGGGTGGACTTGTTGTGGAAGAAGGGCATGTATTCCAAGGAAGGTACAGTGCATAAGTTCCCTTGTGCTAGGCGCAAATCCCAAGAGAGTTGTCTACATTGAATGCCGAAAGGACAACATGAATTCTTGAGTAAGAGGGCGTGATTTTCTAGACATCTTGTTGGCTCAAAGTTCAAGGAAGAAGATACAAGTTTTGCAAGAAAGAATAGTGTTGAAGTTGAGCCAGAGGGAACGAATTCCAAGGTAGAATATTGTCTCGAATTTCAAGAATGAAGAGGCTGCTAACTTGAGAAAAGTTAGTTGTATTAAATCTGTCATTAAATGTTCAGATCTTTGCTGTAAAAATTTCCTTAAGAGCTCCATAATAAAATCCTCTTCGCTAGTTTTCCTAATGGGGGTTTTTCCAGGGTCATGTTGACCAAAAATATCTAAGTAAATTTTTGTGGTGTGCATTTTTTATTATCAACATTTAAGTGGAAAATATCATAGGTGTATCTCATGTTGTAATGATTGTTAAAAGGCTAATTCTGAAAAAAAAAAAAAAAAAAAAATCCTAATTTTAAACCTTATAACAACATCATTAAATGAGCATGATATCAACGGTTGAAGGCAATTGTTAGTGACATTCTAACAGTCCAAAAATATACTTGTTAGCATCCTTTGAAAATTGGTAAAACATACATGTGTGAACAACCTAAACAACCTCAAATTTCTTCATGGTATCAGAGCTTAAGGGAACAAGAGGGATGGTATAATTTGCAGACAGTGGACATAATTTTTATCTCGCCTTGACAATAGATATTTCTTTGGTCATTTTTTATCAGTTGGCAGTCGTGTCAGTTGGAGGGTTGAGGGTGGAGGATAGGCTAGCAGGAGTTGGTAATTGGTCTCCCTGGAAGGCTAGAATAGTCTTGATCTTGGAGGAGGGTGAGATATGGGAAATTGTGGAGAGTCATGTGGTTCCTCTTAAAGATGCAGTGCTCTTGGTAGAGTTTAGGAAGAGAAAAATCAAGGCCAAGAGGACTATCCTAGATGCAGTCAAAGACCATATAATTACTCATGTGTTTGGAAAGGACTTTGCATTTTCGATGTGGCAGTCCTTGTGTGGTATTTAACAGAGCCCAAACCAAAACCAGAAGATGGTGCTCTAGGATAAATTGAGGGGCACTAAGATGAATAAGACTGATACATTCGCCTCATTCCTCACAAGGTTTTCATAGATACATGATGAGTTTCCATTTGTGGGGGAGGAAGTGGATCCAATAGAGTTGGTGAGGACAACCTTAAATGGATTCTCCAAACCATGGGAGTCCTTTGTACGAGGCATTGTAGCCAGAGAGCATATTCCTAGTTGAGAGAGGTTATGGGATGAATTTGTACAGGAGGAGCTCAGGATTGGCTCAGGATATACCAGTCAGCAACATGGTGGGGATGATGATGGGGATCTTTCTCTTTCTGCAAAGGGCAAGAAGAAGACCAAGAAGGGTCCCAAGGGTGGGGCCAAGAAGCAACAGAAGGGAGGTGAGGAGCATAGGGATATGAGAAAAGTTAAATGCTTTGCTTGTAACAAGATGGGGCACTATGCTAGATAGTATCCCAACAGAAAGAAGATGAAACGGGGTGGTACAACAACATCAACTAAGGAGGATGAGTTTTCCTCTCAGTTTGAGAGGAAGATTTCCTTGCTTGTCAGTTTGTCTACAATTGAGACACCATTTAGGGGCTCTAAAGCATAAACCATGAACAATAGCCGTAGTAATAACCAAGATCACAAGAAGAATAACCATGCACATAGACACAATTATAGTAGAAAATTCTAAGACAAAATGATTATAATAGATTGATATTTTATTACAATGATGAGAGCTCCATATAGAGAACATATGGTGACCATCCATGAAAGGATGTGTCCCTTGGATGATAAATAACTACTTATTTATTATGTATATTTATACATTGTATTATCAATATCATGTCATATATATATATATATATATATATATATATATATATATATATATATATTNATCAACACTCCCTCTCAACGAGGGAGACATTCTCAACCAAGGTTTTTCACCATAGCTACACCCATGTGAGTGAATGTCAGCTTGATGCTAACTGACACATGGAAAACACCTCAAGCACCTTGAGTAAATATTATTCTTTTTCATGATCAAGGAAGGACTACGCTTGGTCCCATTTACCATAAGTACACCTTTGTGATAAATGCATCATATCTACCTTGGTCTATAACCCAATATAGGAGAAGGTCCACCCGATGCTTACTCGAAACATTATAGAAAAAAGGTATGTCATACATGGCACTCCCATGTGGACTTCTAGAGGATACTCCCTCTAGAAACACTAGGGTCAACTCCCCATAGTGTGTGACATCAAGGTCAACGCCTTGACATGTACTCATGTTCTTGCCACAAGGGACATTGGGCTATAATCCCAAACCCACTTATCCCTTCTCGGATAAGTGTCCTCACAGATCAACTCAACTCAGTCACATAGGAGTATGATCTAGAGAATATCTGTCACACATGGCACTCCCATGTGAACTTCTAGAGGCCACTCCCTCTAGAAGCACTAGGGTCAACTCCCCATAGTGTGTGACGTCAAGGCCAATTCCTTGACATGTCCTCATGTTCTCTCCACAAGGGACGTTGGGTTATAAGACCAAACCCACTTATTCCTTCTCGGATAAGTGTCATCACAGATAAACTCAAACCATTCACAGAGGAGTACGATCTAGAGAATGTTTCAATAAGCTGGAAATATCAACACTCCCTTTCAACAAGGGAGGCATTCTCTGCCACACCAAGTCTGTCACAAAAGTATTCGAACATCGTCCTGGTAGGGGGTTTGGTAGGAACATCAACAACTTGCTCATTTTTAGGAACGTACTGCACCAGTACTTCCTTCCTCTGCACCATGTATCAGATGTAATGGTACTTGATCTTAATGTGTTTCTATTTTTCATGAAACACTGGATTCTATGAGAGCTTTAGACAACTCTAGTTATCACAATGAATAACAGTGGAATCTAGAACATGTCCAAATAAATCTGCAAGGAGCTTGTGAAGCCACACTCCTTCACAGACTACCACACTCAATGCAATGTACTCTACTTCTACGGTGCTCAAGGCCACAAAATTCTATTTCCTGCTACACCAGGAAACCATGGCAGATCCCAAAGTGAAGCAACACTCGGAGGTGCTCTTCATGTCCATTGCGCTCCCTGCCCAATCAAAGTCAATATATCCCTTCAATCTCATGTCAATACTGGAAGTACATCTCATACCATGTCCAACTGTGCCTCACAGGTATCTCAACACATGCTTCACAACAATCTAGTGTGTTTGTCTCAGTTGACTCATAAATTGGCTAATTGCACTCACTGCATAACAAATATTTGGTCTAGTGTTAACCACATACATCAATGATTCAATCAGTTATTTGTACAAGGTCGAGTCAATATCGTTGTAATCAAAAGAAGAAACACTTAGTTTCTTCAAATTCATAACCATTAGTGTAGCCATAGGCTTACAGTTCAACATCCCAAACTTTTTCAATATCTCAACTGTGTACTTCCCTTGACTTAGGAAGATATCATCATTTCTCTGCCACACTTATAGTCCCAATAAGTAGTGCATAATACCAAGGTCCTTCATCTCAAACTCAGAGGCCAACACATACTTGCATTCAACAATATGATTCTCTGTACCGGTGAGGAATAAATCATCAACGTAGAGGACCAAAATCAGGGATTCACCATTAACAGTCTTGCAGTCCATATTGGAATCAACAACACTTTTGTTGAATCCCAAACCCATCAGGTTTCCGTCAATCCTCACATACCAAGCTCGAGGTGCCTGCATGAGTCCATACAGGGCCTTCTTCAACCTGCACACATGAGACTCCTTCTAATGTATGAAAAAAACATGTGGTTTATCAATGTACACTTCTTCCTCAATCTCTCCATTGAGAAAGGTTGTCTTCTCATCCATCTAATGTAGTCTCCAACCTATGGATGTTGCAAGGGAAATAATCATCTGCATAGAAGTGTATCGAGAAACAGGAGAAAATGTCTCCTCATAATCTATTCCCTCCACCTGAGAGAATCCTCTAGCAACAAATCTTGATTTTTCCTTCTCGATGCTCCTGTCAGTTGTATGTTTGATCTTATAGATCCACTTGGAAGTCACTGCATACTTCCCTTAAGGTCTCGAAACAATATCCCACACATCATTCTTCATGATGGACTGATACTCCTCCATCATGGCATCTCTCCATACTGGTTGAATAGATGCCTCCTCATAACATGAAGGCTCAGAATCAATTATGTGGCTCATAGTTTTAGCATAGAACAAATATCTCTATGGTCTCTTGCTCTCTCAGAAGGTACCACAAGAAGTTGCATGTCTTTCTACCTCATGCAGAGTCTGACGAGCCCATGTAGATCTCTTCTGACCTACTACAATATCTCTGGGAACATCAACTAGAGCTACAGGATCAATGGGATCAATAGTCTCAACTGTCTCCCTATGAACTGATGGAGGGTGAGGGGGAGAAGGCACCATTTCTTCTGGTTTCTCACTACCAATTTCCATGTGATGTCCTCTAGATCTCCTGAAGGATACCTCCTCCTCAAAGATAACATCTCTGCTCACCTCAATGTGTCTTTGACCGGGTATGTAGATCTAGTATGCCTTCGAAGACTCATTGTACCCCACAAATGTACACTTTTCTACCTGAAGGGTATAGCTTGGTCATTTTCTCCTTGGGTATATGAATGTATACTGGACACCCAAATATCCTGAAGTGTCCAACCTTAGGCTTCAATCTGGTGAAGGCCTCCTCGAGAGTCATTTTCCTTAAAGTATTATGAGGACTTATGTTATGAACATACACTACAGTCATGGATGCTTCTTCCCACATAAACATAGATAAATGTTGATCATGAATCATCACCTTGACTGCCTCAACAACAGATTTTTTCTTCCTCTCTGCAACCCCATTTTGTTGAGGGTTGTAAGGAATAGTGTAATCCATCTTGATCCCTTCCTCAATGAAGAAATCACTTAAATCCTGGGAGGTGTATTCTCCTCCATTATCTCATCTCAACACTTTGATCTTCTTTCCGGTCGGGTTTTTGATCTATGCTCTGTACTCTTGAAATCTGGCAAGGACTCCATCCTTGTTCTTCAACAAGTAAATCCAATTCTTCCGAGAGTGGTCATCAATGAAGATCACATAGTATAGGTATCCACTCAAGGAAGCAATTGTCGTGGTTCCACATAAATCTATATGAACCAAGTGTAAGATCGCCTTGGATCTGTTTTCGCTGCTCAGAAAGGACCCCTTGGCATTCTTTCCAAGAGCACACCCTCTGAAAATTCCATCGTGTTCAACATGGATCTTTGGAAGGCATGTCACTATCTTCCCCAAAGCGGGAGTATCTCTATAATGTAAGTGAGCAAGTCTCATATGTCATAGTTCGCTCAAATTGATAGAATCATGTATCAAGGCCTGAAATGGTCAGACAGTCAATCCGTACAATTTGTCCTCTCGAACACCAACCACTCGAGCATAATCCATACTAGAGTTCTTGTTCCATGCAAGAACTTTTCCATCAAAGAAATCAACCTTGTAGAATTTATTCTCTAAGGCTAAAATAGAGACAAGGTTCCTTCTCATCCCAGGTACAAATAATACATCACTCAAATGGAGTGGGGTACTGTTGGGCACTTTAATTGTCTAATTAAATGGAAAATCAAATTGTTCAATATAAATTGTCAACCCAGGGAATTCTGTTATTTCAAGATAATTCTACACAATCTATGCTAGATTATGGAAGCATCTCTAATCTAATTGCAGTAGGGAAGTTCTTCTAACAAAAACAAACAAACAATATTGCTGACACAATTGTGCTGGTACAGCTGGAGTGCTATAGACTTAAAATCATAATTACAATCTAAACTGATGAATCTACAAAAACCATGAATTGCCTACCTTAATCTAACTTTCTAATTTACTTTTGCAGGAAGAAATTCTATCCTATTGCTGAAGGGAAATCTACTTATTGCAAGAAGCTACTTCACACTTTTAATTCTCCAAAACAAGATTTAAACTTAATGTAGAAAAAGGAAAAGTAACTCTCTAGCCATGCTCAGCAACTGACTTCTAATTCTCATGAGACAATTTTATGCGCATTTATCAGGAAGGGACTAAACTGTAACAACAGTTGCATTCAAAAACATCTAACAGTTAAACCAATTGCAATGAAAACAACTAAATCTAGAATTCGAAACAGAGGGGAATTGGTGAAGAAGGTGGGCCCTTTCCTTCTCACTGAATCCACTCAAAGAGATAAATCACAGTATGCTAAAGAAATTCAATCCAATTCTTCATTCAATTGCCATAAAGATGTTTGAGTACAATAATTGTTCCTTTCTTCAGTTCAATCCAAAAGACTAACAACCTTTACATTACAAAAGCTCTGCTATTTAAAGTTAGAGTCAATCAATGTTCAGAAATAGAGCAGTCCTGAGAATCCTCAATTCTCAGGCTGTTCATTAGATATCATCAATACCAAATCTTGAATTCTCCTTCCTCAACATCGTGAGCCAGCATTCTAATCAACAGGTGTTGCAGCAGTCATATCACAACAGGACTGGTGGCGTCTGTTGTAACAGCTTCCAAGATTAGCAGGCTTCTAACGTAGCAGTTGTGTAACAACTTCCAGGATTGATGGTCATTTGTTGCAGAAGTCCTGTAACATCTTTCGGGATTGATGGGCATCTGTTGCAGCAATCATGTAACAGCTCCCAGGAATTGCGCATAGCTGTGACAACAGCGACCCGATTCTCGAAGTGGGTTGTTCTATCATTTTGATCATTAGTTGAATTATTTCATGGGTAAAATATGTGATCATTATCAATAAAAAATGCTAAGTAAATGAAAACATAAAAGCAAGATGAATAGTTCGTACCTTGGGAAAAAGGGTCTTAGTGCTCATTATAGTAGCCATTTAGCTTAGGGAATGAGAGGGTTGAATGATCAAAAGGTGTAGTGAAAAAGGGCATTTCAGGGTCCTAACAGGTACCATAATCCAATTGTAAGGAAGTGGATCCAACTCCCTTCACAGTATATCTGGCATCATCACCAAGTACAACATGGAAACAATATTATTTCTCTACTATATCTGTAAGGTGCTCTCTATATCTAGTCATATGTCTGGAAGCACCACTGTCAATCAACCAAGTATCATTACTAGTAGGAACCATACCTGAGAGGGTTGAAATGAAGAAGAACTATTCATCATTCATGCTTGCATTCCTTGACATCCTCTGAGGTGGTTCTGAATCAACATTAGTAGTGGAAGCATGTTGCTCTCCTTTCTTCAATGTAGGAAAATTTTTCACATAGTGGCCATGCTTGTCATATCTGAAGCATTGAATCTTTGATATGTCCTTCTTTTTGTGTTCAGGAGTTGGTGTTGACTTCCTTCCTTTAAATGTTTTTTCGAAACCTCTTATTTCTCCTTTGCTTTTCCTTCCATGAGTAGTAAGGGCTTGATTTTCATCATGATGGGAACATTCCATGCCTCTAGTTGCAAGTCTGGTCTCCTCTTGAGTATAGTCTACCCATAAACGATCAAACTTGGGAAATTTGGATCGCCCACTGATACTTTGAATGAACGGATCCCAATGGCTTGGAATACCATTAAGGGTAATCATGAAGGGTTCTCTATCAGAGATGATTTCGCCAATAGCACCCAACTGACCTATGATCTCTGAAATCTTCATGAAGAAGGTGGAAATTGTATCTGACTTCGTCATCTTGATATTATGAAGCTGGTGTCTCAAAGCAAGTGCTTTGTTGGTGTTGTTGATCTCAAACAACTTCTTCAAGGAATCGTACATCTGCTTATTTTTTTTCAAGTTGGAGATGTGAGGGATTAAATGGTCTCTCACAGAATAGATGATGATCTTTCTGGTTTTTGCATCATTCTTCCTCCATTGATATTTTTATGCATCGTCATCTGATTCTGGTACCATTTCTTCAACTTACTTCATTAGGTCACTCTTTTCTAGAGTGATGAGCAATTTAGATTTCCAATAAATGAAGTTAGTTGTTCTGTCGAGCCTATCTTCCACCAAAATATGGATCACCATGGTTGTTGGAAGAGTGCATAAACCTTAACCTGAGTTGCAATTGCATCAAAACAACAAATCGCAAGAAAGGTATGATGAGTTGTTGTAGAATGTCAATGCATGTGCAATAGTCTTGTTTCAAGAACGTTGCTCTGGTACCATGTTGAAGTTTAATGTTGTTCAATTACATTCAGTTTCTTTACAAATTTACATGAACTAAAGCATAAAATATGAACAATAGAAATAGTAATAACCAACATCACAAGAAGAATAACCATGCACAAAGACACAAGTACAATATAAAATTCTAAGACAAAATGATTATAATAGATTTATATATTATTACAATCATGAAAGTTCCATATATAGAGACCATATGATGACCATCCATGAAAGGATTTGTCCCTTGGATAATAAGTAACTACTTATTTATTATGTATATTTATACGTTGTATCATAAATATCATGTCATATATATATATATATATATATATATATAGAGAGAGAGAGAGAGAGAGAGAGAGGAATGTATTCTTGATGTTGTCCAAACATCAACACATATGTTTGGTTTTAGAGATCACTTTATTGATCTTACAGAGTGTGGGGAAAAATTGGAGATAGTTCTTGGGAATAGCACGATAGTGAGAGAAATTGGGTGTGGCATAGTTTCCTTTCAGAGGGAGTTGAGGTCACCCATGGTGTTCAAGGATGTCGTGTATGTCCCTAGCTTGAAGAAGAACATGATATTAGTTTCCACCATTCAAGATAGGGGATTTGAGGTATCTTTCCGAGTTGATCGGATCCTCATTCACCCTAAGGAGTCCAGTATCACATTAGCGAGAGTGATTGGGACTCCTGATGGGAAACAATATAGACTCATCTTTCAACCATTACATGCTTTGGCTAGTAGCAACAGTAGTAGTTAGTTGTGTGATTTGTGGCATAGGAGGATGACTCACTTGCATCATGGATATTTGAGGGTGTTGGGGGAGATTGCGACAGGATTTCCAAAGTTAGACACTAAGCATCAAGAGGTTTGCAGGGGTGTTCTCTTGGGAAGTACACCAAGACTGTCTTGTTGAAATTCTAACTCCAACGACTAGGTACTTTGTTATCTAGTGATTTCTTTACTGCAATCGGATTAGCATCTCACAAAACAATAATACACTATTGAAATATTCAACTCAATATCATGCAGCAGAAGCATAAACAAGGAAACAAAACCAAGCACACATGAACACCAAATTTTTGGGTAAATACCCCTGGAAAAACCCCAGAGGGAAAACCAATGTTGAGGATGATTTATTATGATAAAATTAGGGCTCTCGTAACATGGATAATGGCCCACTGAGATAAATAAAACTACAGACTAACTTGGCAAGGGTTGACCTATTGTACAATCAATTCTGGCACACTTTTCTAGGCATCTGTGAATGTCTTTTTTGTGACCCGTGGATATCCGTGGATTTCCCCACTGTGACCTACAGATGTCTGCGACTGTCTCCTCTATGGTTCGCGGATGTGTTTGGAAATTTGCGTACACTCCAACACTCATTTGTGGCTTCCTTCTATTGAAACCCACCTATGTATGCCTCTGTTCTCTCTTCTCCTTGACCTATATGATATCTAGATGAAGGTCCTTCTTCACCTATCTAAGATCTTGAACTGCATTCCTTCATGATACAATACTCTGTGTCAACTCCCTCAACACTTGTCAAGTTTCAACAAAATTCCTTCTTTCCTTCTACACTCTTGAATGACTCCACACTAGCAAAAGTCCTTCTTTGTTATCTCTATGTGAATGTGTCTTCCTCCTTATCCTATCCTTGCTTTTATAATCATGATTTACAATATATTTATAATCTCCAAAGTCATCTATGGTTGAGATTACTTCTCACGCTCACTTTAGATTCAGATTACATGTTGCATGCTAAGTACTTTTAACATGTTTCATAAATAACTCAATTAACTAATTACATAATTAATTAATAAAAAAAAATTACTTTAATAATTCCTTTAACTAAAGAAAATTCAAGAGTATAAGGCTTTGGATGATTTCCACACATCTAGACACATAGACATGTGCGGAAATACCTGTCCAATGCTACCACTAACTGTTGATTAAGGTTGGTTGTCATTGATGTCAACCCTTGAAGAAAGACCCATAGCACAAAGGTTTGGGTAATGGACCCAATAGTGTTTGATGTAAATATGATTCATTATTGTTTTTTCATGGTTGATAAGAAGTAAATATGGATGAACTCCAAAGTGTTCCCCTTATGGTGAAAGCCCTCACGGGAAGACGCNGACCCCAGGTTTGGGTAATGGACCCAAGTTTGTTTGATGGGTAACGGTATGAGTTATGATATATTTTTAGATAATACTATTCTATATGGATAGTACATGTCATGCCATTTCTCATGGCATGTAGAACGTCACATAACTCCTCATGGTTTGAGCGTTATGGCCTTACAAAGTTGGAGGACCCTCATATGTCATCTAGAAGCCCCAAAAGGTCAAAGTAATCAATGTGGTTTAAGAGATTTTAAAAGGTAAATAATAAAGTGAAGTGATGAGTGTATTATAATTCAAAGTGAATACAAAACAAATTATTTCAATAATAATTTTAATAGAGAAATTAGAAGTGCACCCAACCCTAAAATAAGGAAAGTGGGGCCAAGTGACCTAGAAGATGTTTTTAAGGAAGCTACTTAGAGAGTATAAATAAGAGGCAAGGCTCTCTCATTTGAATAAAACTTGAGAATATTGAATATCTATAGGTTTCTGAGGTTTAAAAATGATATCTAAGCCAAAATTCTGAGGAAAGTGAAGAAAAGAAGGCCGAAATGCAAGGAAGGATAAATTCTTTTGATGGTGCTTTCTAAGGTATGTTATTTTCAGGTCATCTCACCATTTTCGCTATAAAAATTTTTATATAATGATTCAGATCCTAAAATTTCTATTCAAGTAAGAAAACATATCCAAGTATCTGTGGTTAAAAATTCATCTTGTGGATCGTTTTATTTTGGGAGTTACACTCTGTGGAAAATAGGGTTTGTGGTCAGTCCTAAAACTAGTCAAAATCAGGTGTTTCGGGTAAAAACATCATAACTTATTCATAACATATCCAAATTCAGTGAGACAAAATTTTTTGGTGAGGGTACTATCTGTAGTATGTTGTGTAATAGTTTCAGATCATTTCATCAAATATTTTGTGCGGGGCACGCTTTACAAGGTCGCTCTCCAGAATAAGCCAAAATTCAGCAAGGTATGCCATTTTTGCTATAACTCCTTTTCTGAGAGGTTCCAAGTAGTTACACTTGGAGGAATTGCATAAAACATAGTGAAGAACATTGTGTATCAATTTCAGATCTTTATACATTACAGGTTCAAAGTTATGATTACTTCAAGTTAGGGTTGTTGACTAATCCAAAACTAGGCATGTGAGACTAAAGAAAAGTTTGATGAAAATGCTAGTCTCTTGCTGTTAAAGTTAAGGAAGGTTTGTGGGAATGTGATCAGATACACCAGGTCTATTACAGAGCTACAAATCAGATTTTGATGATGAAATTGATGAGGGCTTTTGGTTGTGGTACATGTTGAGTACATGGTTGAGACAGTAGTTGATGAGTTGGCACATACATGAGGTGTATATTTGATGATGTTGGTACATATTGATGATTCATATTTGATGAGTAGTTGACACATGATTGGTACATACTTGGTACATGGTTGGATGCACTTATTTATGGTACAAGTTGATTACAGGTTGGTGCATGGTTGATGCACTTGTTTATGGTACAGGTTGATTACAGGTTGGTGCATGGTTGATGCACTTGTTTATGGTACAGGTTGATTACAGG